>CM042415.1:23071532-23081532 GCA_023634145.1 Thymallus thymallus | reverse complement strand
GCTGTACAACATCAAACATTCATACAGATGGGCTCAAAACAGCACAGAGGAATACCAGAAAGCAATCAGTAACCAAAAAATCCAATCAACCCTAAACAACTTTCTGGATACAATGTATGCTCACAGTAAAGAAGGTGTCAATCTAGCTGTAAATAACATCAATTATATATTTAGGCAAACAGCAAAAACAGCACAATTAAAGCTAGGATCAAACAAACCAAACAGAAATACAGAAGACAAATGGTTTGATACAGATTGTAAAAACATTAGGAAAAAACTTAGAACACTATCGAACCAAAAACACAGAGACCCAAACAACAGAGAACTACGCCTTCAGTACTGTGAGACATTAAAATCATATAAACGTACACTCAGAATCAAGAAACCCAGTACAACAGAAAGCAATTGACACTAATTGAGGAGTCCATAAATAAAAACAACTTCTGGCAAAATTGGAAAAACCTAAACAAACCCAAACAACAGGAATTAGCCATACAAAATGGTGACATTTGGACAAATCACTTTAAAGCACTCTACAACACTGTTGACACTCAGGATAATACTGAACAGTGCCAAATTTATGAAAAGTTAAACAAACTGGAAAAATCTATAAAGGACTACCAAAATCCTTTAGACTCCCCAATTACTGAGCAGGAGCTCCTTAAAAAACTTCAAGCCCTCAAATCAAAAAAAGCATGCGGACCTGATGGGATCCTAAATGAGATGCTCAAATTCACTAGTGAAAAATATCAATTAGCTATATTAAAATTGTTTAACTTGATCCTGAGTGTAGGTTACTTCCCTGACATCTGGAACCAAGGACTCATAACACCAATCTTTAAAAACGGAGACAAATCTGACCCTAACAATTACAGAGGGATTTGTGTGAACAGTAACCTGGGGAAGGTTTTCTGTAGTATTATAAATGTAAGAGTCCTAAACTTCCTTAATAAGCACAACATCCTGAGTAAAAGCCAAATTGGATTTATACCAAAACATAGAACAACAGATCATATTTACACCCTACACACCCTAATAGATAAACACGTCCACAAAAATAAGACAAAACTCTATACTTGCTTTATTGACTTCCAAAAAGCATTTGATTCTATCTGGCATACAGGACTGTTCTACAAAGTCATTGAAAGTGGTGTAGGGGGTAAAACATATGACATTATAAAATCAATGTATACAGGCAACATGTGTAGCATAAAAATTGGCAAGAAACAAACTGAATCATTTAACCAGGGGCGGGGCCTGCGCCAGGGTTGCAATCTCAGCCCTGTGCTATTTAACATTTACATCAATGAATTGGCCAATATTCTAGAGAAGTCCTCAGCCCCTGGTGTTAGTCTCCACAATTCGGAAGTTAGATGCCTGCTCTTTGCAGATGACCTGTGCCTGCTTTCACCCACAGCACATGGTCTACAGCAGAGCTTGGACCTGCTAGAGCAGTACTGTCAGACCTGGGCCCTGACAGTAAACCCCAAAAATACCAAAATAATGATTTTCCAGACAAATTCCAGATCCCAGGGAATAAAACCAAAGTTCTCAATTGGTGCAAAACATATAGAGTATTGCACACAATACAACTATTTAGGTTTAAAAATAAGTTCGACTGGACACCTAAATAATGCAGTGAATGAACTGAGAGACAAAGCACGCAGGGCATTCTACGCCATTAAAAAACAAATCCAAATTGAAATACCTATTACAATTTGGCAAAAACTAATTAAATGTGTGATTGAACCAATCGCACTCTATGGCAGCGAGGTGTGGGGTCCACTTACAAAACAAGATTTTACCCACTGGGACAAACATCCCATTGAGACCTTGCACGCGGAACTTTGTAAGATTCTCCTACATGTCCAGAGGAAAACTACAAACAATGCATGCAGGGCAGAATTAGGCCGATATCCACTAATATTAAAAACTCAAAAAAGAGCAATTAAGTTTTGGAAACACCTAAAACACAGTGACCCCCTCTCATATCATTACCAAGCCCTGCAATACCAAGAGTTGAGCAAAGATAAGAGTCCCTTCATCCAACTGGTCCAGGGGCTGAGTTCACAAACTTGTTCCACTAACACACTGAAGCCTCAGGACCAGAACATCCAATCAATAAGAATTAACCAAATTACAAAACATCTAAAACAAAACTACATTACCTATTGGAAAACACAAACACAAGCACAAAGCAAAATGCAGTGCTATTTGGCCCTAAATCGACAGTACACCATGGCAAACTATCTGACCATGGTGACTGATCAAAACCTCAGGAAAACCTTGACAAAGTACAGGCTCAGCGAGCACAGCCTTGCTATTGAGAAGGGTAGACACAGGAAAACCTGGCTCCCTGTAGAGGAAAGGCTGTGCAACCACTGCACCACAGCAGAACCAGAGACAGAGCTGCATTTCCTGACCAAATGTCAAAAATATAAAACTATCAGAGAGAGTCACTTCCCCAAATTTGAACAAGTAGTCCGGGGCTTTGAGGACCTCTCTGACATAGAAAGGCTGCCGATCCTTTTGGGGGAAGACATGACCAGCTGTGCACTGGCAGCATGCTATGTTGCTGCCTGCCACAAGTTGAGGGACAGTGCCTGACATATTGAATGCATTTATTTTATTTTTTCCTGTTGTTATTTGTTCTTTGATGTAATTATATTTAAAAAAAATATATATATATATATGTGTGTATGTATGTATGTATATATGTGTATATATATGTATGTGCGTGTGTATATGTATGTATATATATATATATAAAATAGAAAAAAAAAATATATATATATAAATATATATAAAAAAAATATATATATTGATGTATGATACTTTGGCAATATGTACATTGTTGCGTCATGCCAATAAAGTGAATTGAATTGAATTGAATTGAGAGAGAGAGAGAGAGAGAGAGAGAAAGACAGAGAGAGAACGGGAGAGAAAGGGAGAGAAAGGGAGAGAGAGACAGAGAGGGAGGGAGAGAGATAAGGTTACAAATAGAGAGATGGCACGTGTGTTCATAATAATGCATTTGTATTGATGTGTATTTGAGGTCAGACTTAGGTATTTAGTAGTAATGGATTCGTACCGAATGTTATCAAGTGTATTTGTGTGTGAGGCTGTGTGAGTGTGTACGCGTGCGAGAGAAACATCACACGCGTTTTGCCAGTGATAATGCATTAGTAATGATGCCAGTGTGTTGGCGAGATCACAGATATGGCTGTGGTACTCAAGCTCTCAGAGAGAGAAAGAAACCATCACCACAAAGACTGAAACCCCATGGGGAGGCCATTCCCATTCCTACTGCAATCATCCCACACTGGGATAAACACGTACACCCCTCTGTTGCCTAGACTACACAATTCTCTTTATTTCTCTCTTTTAATTTCAACCATCCCTACACTGTAAAATTAGAATTGTAAATGTTAATTTCTTTTTCCAACAATCTTTGTTCGCCCCTCCCCTCCTCTCCTCTGTAGGGCTACCCATTCTGTAAGAGGCTCAGCATGTTTTTATTTTCCTGTTTGGCATCTTGTCTTTCTTTCCATTCTCTCCTCTTTGTTAGTGTTAGAGCCCTCAAGGCCCAGAGGGCAGGTTAGCAGTGATGGTACATACCAGAACAAGCAGCGTCTCATGTGTGAGCAGGTCTGAAAACATCTCAGAGACGGCCAAGGGGGATGAGAATGTGTGTGTTTGTGTGTGTGTATGTGTAATGTACTGTATGTAAGGTGTGTATGATTGTGCCAGACACTTTCATATGCATGTGTGATGACAGGCTATAGAGAATCAGGTGTGTACATACACATTCTGTGCTTGGGAATCTGGCTGTGTGACTGTGTGTGTACCTATACTGCTCAGAGCAATACAGTGAAGAAACCATACTGTACCTGGGGCCACACTTTTCCACAGGGAGACTAAAAACAACAGAACACAGCAGCATAACACAGCTGGATAACACAGCAGAATAACACAGCAGAATAATACAGCAGAATAACACAGCATACTAACATAGCAGAATAACACAGCAACATAACACAGCAGAATAATACAGCAGTATAACACAGCAGAATAACACAGCAGAATAACACAGCAGATTAAACAGCAGCATAACACAGCAGAATAACACAGCAGAATAACACAGCAAAATAACACAGCAGAATAACAAACATACGGTGTAGTGAACACCTGGCCATGAACCCAACATTGTACCCAGTCTCCCTGGAATGTGTGTTCATACACCTGAACAGATAGCAATGCTACTGCAAAAAACATGACCTAAACTCTGACACTACCTCACACTGGAAGTTGCCAGAGTGATGTGTGTGTTGGTGTGTGTGTGTGTGTGTGTGGACCTCCAGAGCAGACTGATGCATGGCACGGCAGTATGGGCGGCAGACACAGACAAACAGTGCCAGGGTAGAGGAGGGGGGAGTTAATAATGTACAGTACATAAACACACTCAGTGGTCATGGGTAATCCTCCAGAAACACTGCAGGTCCTGGTGTGTGAGACTCCCCACACGCAGAGGTAGAGCTATGGCCAAGTCCAGGGCCATCAACTAAAGTAGACAGGTCTGATAAGGCTAATAGCAGGAGAGGCTCAGAGAGGCGAGTTACAGGAGAAAAACCAGTACCTTCAATCCCCATCACCAGTATGTGTGTGTGTGTGTGTGTGTGTGTGTGTGTGTGTGTGTGTGTGTGTGTGTGTGTGTGTGTGTGTGTGTGTGTGTGTGTGTGTGTGTGTGTGTGTGTGTGTGTGTGTGTGCCTATGATTGTTTTACTGGGTGTTTTACAGGGTTAGCAGCTAAGTAACAGATAGTATTAGAGTAAGGGTTCAATTCAATCCGTATCGCCAAAGTTCAGCGCTATATCAATTGAAATTTAAAGTTCATTTCCGTTTGAGCCAACACATACAGCGTTTAGCATGAATGCAGTGTCTGCTAGCACAGGGAACTTCGCTTTTACATTTCTATCACGCTGTAGAGCAGATCTTCAGTGAAACAGATTGAATGAAGCCCTAAAACACAGGGCCCAGAACCCTCTCATTACAAGCCCCAAGGAATGTCAGCCATTTTATTTGCCTACACCTTTTACTGGCCATGTCTGAACAAACACATACTAATGATTACTCTGTAGGAGTGTGCCTTAGAGTAATTGACTGTGTGTGTGGGTGAGAGTGTGTGAATGCCTGCCTGCCTGCCTGCCTGCCTGCCTGCCTGCCTGCCTGCCTGCCTGCCTGCCTGCCTGCCTGCCTGCCTGCCTGCCTGCCTGCCTGCCTGCGTGAGTGAGTGTCTTTGTAATAGCTCTCCAGACCCCTGCTCTGCTGTGGTACAGTCAGACAGTGGGAGGGAGCCGGCCGTGTGTACAGGAGCTCACAGAGTTAGATACAGGGACTCATCTGCTCCTATTCATCCAGGCCTCCACCTCTCTCTCTAGCTCCTCCCTTCCACCTCTCACTCCTCTTCTCTAGTGCTATCGGACTAGCTGACACAGACACCCAGGGGGCCTTCATCGCTATTTGACCTGTTTAAGGTGAGCCCTGTGTGGGATGCCCCAGTCATGGCCTGCCCTTAGCCTGGATGTGCATATGGTGCATGTGTAAGAACATACCGTAAGCTCGCTCCACAGCTAGCTTGAAATGTTGACAATGGAGCTATCCAATTGGCACCTTTTGGGTAGCTCAAACTGTTGGTACGTTGTCATGGAGAGTGGTCACGTGTTGCGAAGCAGATGATCACTGGTTGGAGCCCAGTATGCGGCAGTCGGACAGTGGAGGAAGCTAAGCTGTTAGCAGCACACTGACCCCCGTTAAACAGAAAACACACACCACTACTGACACGTATACGCACCAACAGAAAAAACACACACTCAAAATCAGGTCACACAGGATATGAAATCTTGGAGGTGAAGGAGATAAGAGAAGATTTACTGCCTTTCATTTCATTATTTGTATTTGTGCATCTCTCTTCCCTTCCTCTTCTCCCTCCCTTCCTCCCTTCCTCTTCTCCCTCCCTTCCTCCCTTCCTCTTCTCCCTCCCTTCCTCTTCTCCCTCCGTCCCACTTTATTTATTGAACTCAGCTGATACAGAGTGGACACCAGACTCAATGCTAATTTATGACATCCTTAAACAAGAAGGCTTCTTTATCCATTGGATGGTCAATCACTCTTCTCCTTAATTTCCTCTCCTGACAGTCCCAGATTCTTCTGTCGATATCCATCATATCTCCCTCCATCTATTCCTCCCTCATCCATAACCTTCTCTGTCCCGTTCTCTCTCCTCCATCCCCTTCCCCTCCTTCTGTCTGTCTCTCTATCATTCTATATATCCATAATCATCTCTGTCTCTAGTTTGCTCTGGCGGTGGTGTCCCAGCAGTGTGTGTGTGTGTGTGTGGGGGGACTGGCCGTTAGCCAACCTTTACTGAGTGGCTTTAGCGGCTAGGCTATGAGCTAGGGACAGTGGCTGTCATTTCTCAATAGGCTGACACTAAATGGCTAAATCAGATTAGCGCCACTGTAGCTAAACTCAGACAGTATTAGAGCCTTAGGGTCAGGATAGGCATGGTTACACAGATGATACACAATAACATTGGTGACAATGCTGAAGTAAAAAGCACACTAGAGGTGGACGCACACCCACTGTAAACCACAGTAATGCATTTGTGACAAATAGAAAAGACGCTAATTCAATTTGATTGATTGATTGGTTCACACGCACACGCCCATACACATTTTAGAACCTCATCTCAGTCCTTCCCTCCTCTCTCCTCATTCTCTCTCTTAATATTCTGGACACAAATCCTTCCCCTTCTGCAGGTCAGTGTAATTTCCTAATGGATGCTTGGCAGATGGAAGTAGGGACAACATCCCGGCAGAGAGCCAGAAGCCCACAGTACAATGGCAACCTGCCAGATCTGACAGAATCCAGCCGAGGTGGCCTACACCTCTACACTAACAGTGAACACACAGACACACACAGAAATAAAACACACAGAGATTGTGGGGGTATGGTTGTTTTTTCTTGGGTTTTCAGTTGTTTTAAATTCTACACAGTTCAATAAGGTACAACAACAGCACAGAGCTCACAACATAACAGCGTACCACCACATATACAGTATACCAGGAAGAGAAAAAAGCACTCACATTGTTTCATATGTTTAACAAGAAAATAATCAGAATTCTCTTAGAGCCAGTGGGCAAACCACAAAACAATATAAGTCACAACTCGGTAATTGTGAAGTACAAGAATCCCTCCTTTCAAAAAAAGAAAACCCATTTTTTTATCACATTTTTTATTTTTTGACAAATAAAACCAAGTGTTCCAAAGTTGAAGGTATGCCCCTGTTGATCTCACCCTAACATCACAGGAGTCAGAACAGTAATTAAGTTATGGAAATATAGATTTCTTAAATCAGTAGACATATAAACACCATTGAAAAAAACAAATGATTCCCAGAAAAAGCCATAGTGGTTATAGTGACCTGTTCACAAGGCCATATTTTCCAGTTTATACCAATGATAGAGGACACTGCAACCAGCTATCATATACAGTATATTTGTGCTGCCAATAAGGGTAGTATCAAAAAGCGTGCGAGACAGACACCAAATGCGTACCAAAACATTGGAACACCCCCACTAGAACACTCAATAACTCTTCAACTTATTTTGGTAAAAAAAATTAAGATCACATACACCCTCTCCCCTCCCGTTCCCCTCCCTCTCACCCCCACACTCTACCCCCTCTCACCTCCCCTGTTCCCCTCCCTCTCTCCCTCATCAAGCTGTGACAAACCTGTGTCTGTGAAGTTCGTAGGTGAATCTGTGTTCACTGTGTTGCCAACCCATCCAGCCTGCAAAGCCAATATGTGATGAAGGAAATGGTAGTGCAGCTGGCAGAGATTTCAGATTGTCAACGGCAGACAAAAACGTTCCCCATTTTGCCAGATTACTCCAATTTTCCAGAGCTAGTGGATGATAATTGGGTGAGCTGAGTGTAATGGCTTTGCTCAGAGAAGGACAGTAGGCTATAAAATACGGTGAGAGCTGTACCAGGGTCAGGAGTCTAACAACACAGTGAATACACAGATTCATTCAGATTCACCTCACGTATATGTTAAGCCTCCATTTGATTGACAGGTTATACAGTATTCAGTTTGCAGAGACAGAGCAACAAAAGTAAGAAAGCAAATGACCTGACACATAATTTACAAGCTCGTCATTTTGGAACTAATTTGTACACCCAATAGCTTGTCGTTTTTGTTGCTTTTTGGTTTGAGAAAAAATACATTTACACAGGAAGGGAGCAGGAAGTTAGAAATTGCCTCGGCTGTTGCTAAGGTAACAGCTGATGGGGATTTGAATAAATGAATAAACATCATAGATTTGAAATGAAAAACTAAACAAACGAATTGATACACCGGGACTAAAGGCTTCTATTTCATGTCATCCTGTAAAGAGATGACTCTGGCCAGGACCAAACAGGGAGATAGGGGTATGTTCCTCCAGCTTAGAACAGTCTAGAATTATATACAGTACTATAGACTTCTTATCAGAGGGCCGGAGTGGATTTAGGTTGGAATGACTTTTGACTTGTTTAAGTGGGGCTGGCTTGCTCTGGTCGACCTGAAAAGGTTTGTCAGAAAGTAAATCTGAAATATTTTGCCTAATATGCTGCTGGTCATCGTCTTGGGCATAGAATATGATATTTACGTTTGAAATGTAACAGTAGTTGCGGTCAATCTCTATTTTCCGGGATAGAATTCAGAGTGACGCAATAATCAGCGTAGGGGTGAATACAGTAGAATGACAGTTTGTGTTTTTCCCATGTGCACCAGAATGGGGTAGATGCAGACTCCACACAGAATAGACAAACTGGAGTGATTGGTGGACAGTTGATGTCTAGTGATGTATTAGGTCTCATGTTTAAATTACCCCCCATCCCTACAAAAACACCCTTCCATTCCACTGTCTTTTGTCCCTCCGATTTCTACCTCTATCAAAAATAAAAACAAGCCCTGCTGTCGTTTTTCATCCATCCCTTCATCCCTCTCTTCCTGTCTTCTTGTGTCATATTCTCCTCTGTTCCTCACTGTGGAAGACAATACAAAGTATTGTAAATACAAAGTACCAGTAAATCCTTTAAGTCAATACAAAATCACATGATATCATATAAGTCAGGGATCATTAACTGGATTCAGCCGCGGGCCGATTTTTTCTTGAGCGGATGGTCAGGGGGCCGGAACATAATTCCATATAATTTGTAGACTAGAAATGACTGCAAGAAGCCCAAACAGATATAATGTTTGAATAAGACATATTATTCACTTGGAGCTGATTTCCTGGTGTTTTGCCAGTCTTTTTGATGTCGTTCCCCCGTCTGTCCATCCTCCCCAAAATACACTACCGGTCAAAGGTTTTAGAACACCTACTCATTCAAGGGTTTGTAGAACACATTGTAGAATAATAGTGAAGACATCAAAACTATGAAATAACACATATGGAATCATGTGGTAAGCAAAAAAGTGTTAAATAAATCAAAATATATTTAAACAAATTAACTTTTAACAAAGCACACCTGTTAACTGTTAACTCCAGTGTTAATGCTAATTTGTAATTATTTCACCACTATGGCCTATTTATTGCCCTAACTTCCTAATCTTACTACATTTGCACACACTGTACATAGATTTTCTATTGTGTTATTGACTGCACTTTTGTTTATCCCATGTGTAACTCTGTGTTGTTGTTTTTGTCGCACTGCTTTGCTTTGTCTTGGCAAGGTGTAAATGAGAACTTGTTCTCAACTGGCCTACCTGGTTAAATAAAGGTGAAAAAAAAAACAACAACATTGAAACACCTCATACAGTTGAGAGAATGCCAAAAGTGTGCAAAGCTGTCATCAAGGCAAAGGGTGGCTACTTTGAAGAATCTCAAATATCAAATATATTTAGATTTGTTTAACACTTTTTTGGTTACTACATAATTCCATATGTGTTATT
>CM042415.1:23031532-23066532 GCA_023634145.1 Thymallus thymallus | reverse complement strand
GTGGAAGCAGAGAGAGGTGGACTGGTAGTAACACAGGGTGGAAGCAGAGAGAGGTGGACTGGTAGTAATACAGGGAGGAAGCAGAGAGAGGTGGACTGGTAGTAACACAGGGTGGAAGCAGAGAGAGGTGGACTGGTAGTAACACAGGGAGGAAGCAGGGAGAGGTGGACTGGTAGTAACACAGGGTGGAAGCAGAGAGAGGTGGACTGGTAGTAACCAGGGAGGAAGCAGAGAGGTGGACTGGTAGTAACACAGGGAGGAAACAGAGAGAGGTGGACTGGTAGTAACACAGGGTGGAAGCAGAGAGAGGTGGACTGGTAGTAACACAGGGAGGAAGCAGGGAGAGGTAGACTGGTAGTAACACAGGGAGGAAGCAGAGAGAGGTGGACTGGTAGTAACACAGGGTGGAAGCAGAGAGAGGTGGCCTGGTAGTAACACAGGGAGGAAGCAGAGAGAGGTGGACTGGTAGTAACACAGGGAGGAAGCAGAGAGAGGTGGACAGGTAGTAACACAGGGTGGAAGCAGAGAGAGGTGGCCTGGTAGTAACACAGGGTGGAAGCAGGGAGAGGTGGACTGGTAGTAACACAGGGAGGAAGCAGGGAGAGGTGGACTGGTAGTAACACAGGGTGGAAGCAGAGAGAGGTGGACTGGTAGTAACACAGGGAGGAAGCAGAGAGAGGTGGACTGGTAGTAACACAGGGTGGAAGCAGAGAGAGTTGGACTGGTACTAACACAGGGAGGAAGCAGAGAGAGGTGGACTGGTAGTAACACAGGGAGGAAGCAGAGAGAGGTGGACAGGTAGTAACACAGGGAGGAAGCAGAGAGAGGTGGACTGGTAGTAACACAGGGAGGAAGCAGAGAGAGGTGGACTGGTAGTAACACAGGGAGGAAGCAGAGAGAGGTGGACAGGTAGTAACACAGGGTGGAAGCAGAGAGAGGTGGCCTGGTAGTAACACAGGGAGGAAGCAGAGAGAGGTGGACTGGTAGTAACACAGGGTGGAAGCAGGTAGTAACACAGGGTGGAAGCAGAGAGAGGTGGCCTGGTAGTAACACAGGGAGGAAGCAGAGAGAGGTGGACTGGACTTGCCTTCTTCCACTGGACGGTATGTACGTCTGAGGCCTTGGTCTTACACTGCAGCTCCACCATGTCTCCCGTCATGGTTGACAATGGACCGGCAGGGCTCACACTCAATGGGTCAATGTCTGAGAGGCAGAGAAAAGAGGGATAAAAAGAAAGAGGGGGGAGGAGGGATAGAGAGAAAGAGGGGGAGGAGGGATAGAGAGAAAGAGGGGGAGGAGGGATAGAGAGAAAGAGGGTGGTAAAGAAAGAGAGAGAGATCCTTTCAAATGGATTATGTTCTTGGATCAAAAGTGTACAACCTCAGTGGGAGACAGTAGGATGGATGGATGCATACTCACAGTGGACAGAGATGATGACTTCTCCTCTAAGATCAGCATCCAGGTTATCAAAGTCGGTGCCAATACACTTGTACACCCCAGCATCCGAACGCTTGACGGACTTCAGAGTCAAAAGTCCCCCTGCAACTCTTTCCTCAATGATTTTCCCCTGAGCATCAGAGAGAGCAAGAAAGAAGAGGGAGCGAGAGAAGGGTGGAGAGAGGGGGGGATTGAAAGAGAGATAGAGAGATTATTCAATTATTTAAGAGATGAACGGGTGGACTTGTGTACAGCTGTACTGCTGTATAGTCTGGAATTAAGTAGATGTGTGCTAGTCCTTACATCCTTGTAGAACTCAAACTCAGGCTGAGGGTTTCCATCTGTCTCACACATCATCTTCACATCGTCACCCTCTTTGATTGGCTCAGTGTTCGCCAGGACAAAGGTCGCTGTCTCAGAGGGATCTGGATAAGAGGTAGAGGTAGAGGTAGAGGTAGAGGTAGAGGGAGAGGGAGAGGGAGAGGGAGAGGGAGAGGGAGAGGGAGAGGGAGAGGGAGAGGGAGAGGGAGAGGGAGAGGGAGAGGGATCAAAAGGGTGATGAATGACAGGCTGATCTCAGGACTGCAGTTTCTGACATAAAACAGAATAGGATGATGGAAACAGAGAGAAATAAAAACAGTAAAGCAAACAGACAGAGAGACAGAAAAGGAGAGAGTAGGGCAGAGAGACAGAAAAGGAGAGAGTAGGACAGACAGATAGAGAGACAGAGAAGGAGAGAGTAGGGAAGACAGACAGAGAGACAGAAAAGGAGAGAGTAGGGCAGACAGACAGAGAGACAGAAAAGGAGAGAGTAGGGCAGACAGACAGAGAGACAGAAAAAGAGAGAGTAGGGCAGACATACAGAGAGACAGAAAAAGAGAGAGTTGGAGGGAGCAAGAATGGGCGGCAGGTAGCCTAGCTCAGGTGGCAGGTAGCCTAGCGGTAAGAGCGTTGGGCCAGGAACCGAAAGGTCGCTGGTTTGAATACCTGAGCCGACAAGGTAAAAAAAAAAATGTGTTCTTGAGCAAGGCACTTAACCCTAATTTGCTCCAGGGGCTGACCCTGTAGGTATGCTATCATTGTAAATAATAATTTGTTCTTAACTGACTTTCCTAATTAAATAAAGGTTAAATAAAAAAATGTTTTTAAATAGAATGAGAGAGAGTGAGGAGACAGATACACACAGACAGCCACTCACAGTTGAGGGTGAGGGAGAAGGTGTCAGAGTCGATCTGTTTGATCATGTCGTTGGGCATGCTGTACTCCACGGTGCAGTGGAACACACTGTCCTTGTCAGCCTTCTTGGGCTGCATCATCAGGGTGCTGGTGACGGTGAACAGACCTGATGCTTCCTTTACCACCGACGGCACCATATACACCTCTGGAGGGGGAGAGAGAGAGGTAGAAGAGAATGGGTAGACGAATATAAGACAGAATTTAATCCTGGGACATGCAGAGTTTAATTGATTTTATGCTTGATACTTCTGACTGTGGTAGTAAATCAAATCAAAAATCGAATTAAATGTTATTGGTCGCCTACACATATTTAGCAGATGTTATTGCAGGTGTAGCGAAATGCTTGTGCTTCTAGCTCCAACAGTGCAGTAGTATCTAACAATTCACAAAAATACACACAAATCTAAAAAGTAGAAGAATGGAATGGAATATATGATGGTATATAGACATTAAGGACAGAATATGGATAGAATATGTAGTATGTCTGTAGAATACATATGGTAGAATAGTATAATGCATTTAGTTGTACAACTGACTAGTATCCTTTCCCTTATATGTACAGCAATAGTTAAATAGGATGGCCTTGACTAGAATACAGTAAAGTGGGTAAAATAGTATGTAATATGTAAACAAATATTAAAGTGACCAGTGTTCCATTATTAAAGTGACCAGTGTTCCATTATTAAAGTGACCAGTGTTCCAGGACTATGTACAGTACATAGGGCAGCTGCTAAGCGTTGTCTCTGATTGGGGATCCTACTTAAGTAGAGTGTTTGTGCCTGCACTCTAACTACTTGTAAGTACTATATCTCGTTTTGTTGTTTCTGCATTAAGTTCGCTATTAAAATACTATGTCAAACTACAACTGCGCTGCGCCTTGGTCTGCCTACACATTGCATTGTGACAGCAGCAGTCTCTAAGGTGCATGGTTGAGTAACCGGGAGGTAGCCGGCTAGTGACAGTGACTAAAGTTCAGGGCAGGGTACTGGGCGGAGGCCGACTGTAGTAATACTGTAGTGGTAGGTGGTTATAGGACATTGTTTATTATTTTTCATAGTGGTGCAGCAGGGAGATTGAAATTGCCCTGAACCAAGAGGTTGTGAGTTAAAATCCCAGGGAAGAAATGTAATAATAATGACTGTATGTCAACGTGTAAGTTGAAAACATTGTATGTTAAAAGCACTGTGTGTGTAACTAGTACCTTTTAGGTAAGATGCTCATATAATACCTTCTAGTTGAATTAACATATGAGACAAGTTGAGCGAATTTTTGCCTACGTTTTCTCAAATTGGAGCTAAGTTTGGGTCATGTATACACTATACTAGGGGGGAAAGGGCGGAGTACTGGGGCAGTTGCTGGTGGAGGCTCCGGACCCGGCCTCGGACGTGACGTAGGCAATTGGAGCTAAGTTTGGGTCAACATTTATTTTTTTGTTCAGCAAACACTTGGAGTGAAAAGTTGAGTAAACAAAAAAAAATGCTGTGGAACCAGTTACTTAATAATAATTAGTTGAAACAACTAGATTATTTTTGTATACAGTGTAGTTGTAGTATGTAGTTGTAGTAGTAGTAGTAGTGTACAGTAGCAAGTAGAGGTAGTGTATACTCACTTTCTTTGTTGTCCTTGACCTCAGGCAGAGGCTTGGAGTCCTGGAACCAGATTATCCTGGGCTGGGGGTGACCGTTATGACTCACACACTGGCCCACCTGACACACACACACAAAGAGGAGGGGAAAGATACTCAGCAACTGGAGAACAATGGAAGAACATTGGAGGACAATGGAAGTTTCCAGGACAAATAGTTCAAACCAACCTGTGTGGAGGAGTAGCCTACAGATAAGGCCTGGTTGGATCCAGTGACCTCTGGCATCTCTGGAGCGACTGAGGGAGAGGGAGATATATTCTCAGATAAGAGATTTACAAACTGCAAGACCACTATTCACACATTTTCTTATACAGTATATTATCTGAATTCAAACAAGCATAGATGTTTACATGAATATATGCACAGACAGACATTTCTAGGTGTACACATGTATTTGCATGACTGGAAATAATTTGGTATACTCTTAATGAACCAATCACAGGGCGGAAACACTCAGAGCCTAGACAGACAGGAAGAGCTTGAGGTGTCAAGCTCACGTCACCCTGAGAGAGACAAATGCCATTCAGTTACTGTAGCTACAGTAACACACACACACACACATGCAGTGCATGCACACA
Source organism: Thymallus thymallus (assembly GCA_023634145.1). Classification (NCBI taxonomy): domain Eukaryota; kingdom Metazoa; phylum Chordata; class Actinopteri; order Salmoniformes; family Salmonidae; genus Thymallus; species Thymallus thymallus. The sequence goes on along the minus strand of CM042415.1, from coordinate 23,061,636 downwards.
AATGCACATACACACACACACCTCAAAGCTAGAGGTTCCTATCTCCCTCACTAACTTTAAGCATCAGCTGTCAAAGCTGCTTATCGATCACTGCACATATATATAGCCCTTCTGTAAATAGCCCACCCTACTACCTCATCCCCATATTTATTTTATTATTTTTGCACTCCAGTATCTCTATTTGCACATCATAATTTGCACATCCATCATTCCAGTTTAATGCTAATCTGTAATTTATTTCACCACTATGGCCTATTTATTGTCCTACCTTCCTAACCTTACTGCATTTTGCACTACATTTGCACACTCTGGGCCAGATGTACTAACGCTTTTGCGCCCACTTCAGGCGTATTTGTTTCGCAAAGTGCGCATAAAACCATGGCGAGGTATGTACGAACGGGACGCAACGAGATGAAAGCGCAGACTGCCTGTCACGGGAACTGAAAATGGCAAAATGCGCTTTTCGTGTCATGCATATGCATTCATGGGATGGTCAAGGGGAAAGTGGGAGTGTCACATAAAGAGATGGGAGGGGAAGCGTAAACTGTGCCTAATTATGTATTCCACGTTATGTACAGAAAAAGCCGGTGAAAGCGCGCCTCTATTTTGCGCTGAAAATTCTCCGCCTATTAAAAGCAGGTGTAATTCAGGAAGCGGGTTTCCTGGCATATGACTCCTGGTGAAATGGCAGCAGTAATCCGAGCAAGATGAAGACATAGGCTAAGGAGACGAGCTGTAAAGATTTTTGCCACAAGAATCACACTTTTTCAGTTGAGTGAAAACGAAATCATTAAGCGTTACAGATTAAGCAGCTATGCAATATTACAGTTATTGGAAGAAATCAAAGATGACATCGAATCTCCGACTCAGCGTTCACATTCCATTCCAGCAGTTGTTAAACTCCTTGCTACATTGCAATTATTGGCATCAGGATAATTTCAAACAGTCATAGCATCAGCAGTGGGAATATCGCTGATCCATGATGGAAAGGGAGGAGGAGGGGACAGGCGCTGTTTACCTGATGAACTGCAGGTTTGGTACATAACACGCACACTGCGGTTTCACATCAAGCGCTTTCTGCGTCTTGGCCATGGCACTATTAACGCTGCCTTCGCAAATGTACGTACATCTGGCCCTCTGTATATAGATTTTCTATTGTGTTATTGACTGTACGTTTGTTTACTGTGTAACTGTGTTGTTTTTTGTCGCACTGCTTTGCTTTGTCTTGGCCAGATCGCAGTTATAAATGAGAACTTATTCTCAACTGACCTACCTGGTTAAATAAAGGTGAAAAAAAAAAAACTCCAATTAGGGCTATGGTAAACATCCCTGTGTGTATTATTCCATTGTGACCTCACTCTCTGTGGGCTGATTAGGGTCACAGATGACCATGCTCGCTGTGGGCTGATAAGGGTAACAGACGACCTTGCTCGTTGTAGGCTGATAAGGGTCACAGACAAGAGAGACACTCCTCGTTCTCTTTCTCTCACACTGCTGTGTGTTCTCTCTGTTTCTATCTTTTCGTCATCTATGTATCTCTCACTCCCTTGCTCATTCACATGCAAGGTCATGGTATCGCAGTGAGACCACAGCTGCCGTCTGACTATAAAAATAAACAGAAGACATGTAATAACATTGGTGTGATCTCCCCATCACTCTCTCTCTCTCACCTCCCTCTATCTTTCTCTCTCTCTCTCTCTCTCTCTCTCTCTCCTCAATAACTCTCCCTTCACTCCTCTCTTTCTATATTACTCTCTCTCTCTCCTCCGTCTTGCTCCTCGTTGTTCTTCCAGGTGTCCGTCTGCTGACTAGAACTGGCACAAATGTAACACATTGTTTAACATGGGTGTCAGTTTCCAAATGGAAATGAAAGAAAGCAAGTTAGATGCCATAGAGGGAGGGAGCATGCACGGATGCACGCACACACACACACAAACACAAACACAAACACACGTGCACACACACACACACACACAAACACAAACACACGTGCACGCACACACAGCTACAGCTGAAGGAAAAGGGAGGAGGCAGGAAGTATGGTGTCAGTGAGTGTATCACTGTTTCCCTTTCTGCTCAGACCATTATACCTGCTACTAGACTGTAAACCTCCCCAAGGAAGCCCACTGTTTCAGAACACTCAGGCTATCCCTCAGCTCTTTAGGGAGTCATTAAAACCTGCTTCTATTCAGTTGGGAGAGGAGGTCCGACAAATAGGAGATATAGTGCTTTAGGGAATTGTCCTGAGTGGCCTTTTAAAGTGTGTATTTTACTAGTCTTAATGAATTGTATCAGCGCTCCATTAAGGTACTCTTTATAATGGAACCTATGACATCAACTTTACAATATGTGAACTAATAGCCATAAGCCATAAGTAATTCCTTCAGAATTTAATGTATATAGAACACATGCATGTTAATGAATGACTTACAGAGTCTTTTAAACATAAATGGTTAATGAAGTGTCACTCAATTCTGTAACTAACACCATTCACCCTCTACCCTCATTGGTCCAACCCAAAATATTGATATTTATGGGCAAAATGGGCCAACCCCAAACATTTTTCTTCATGGTGTAGTTAAACACTAGGAATATGATTGCCATGATTGCCAATGTGCTGCAGAGGGTGACAAGGACACAACGACCTGGTCTGGGGCCAGCTCTCATCGCCATGGCGATAAATCAGGAGAATTCTGGACGGCCATTAAGGTGACATCTATTAGACATGACAGATGCAATTGAACTATTAATACATTTTGTCAAGTGTGATGTTCATAGGACTAATTGACCTCTGACCTCTGGGCAACTTATTAGAGAAATTGAATTAAAACTGATTCACTCATGACATGGTGAATTTTTCTCTGGAAGAAAAGAATGAAGAATAATTATCTAGATTTCTTACGAAGACGTAATGTTAAGGTGCATGAAAGAGTTTTACTTTCACCCATACGGACTCAACCATTTATTATCAGAATCATTTTAGGGGAAAAGGAAAGGGGATACTAGTCAGTTGTACAAATTAATGCATTCAACTGAAATGTGTCTTCGGCATTTAACCCAATCAGAGACTTCCATGTCATCAGCGCCCAGGGAACAGTGGGTTAACTGCCTTGTTCAGGGGCAGAACAACAGATTTTTACCTTGTCAGCTCGGGGATTTGATCAAGCAACCTTTCTTATGTTGTTCTACTCAGTATTTAGTTAATGTATAATATTTTTTATTTACTCTGCAAAAAGAATATTGTTCATTAAGTTTAATACGTTAATCATTGATTTAGACACTCACATATATACACTCTCATCTAGCACACACAACACACACACTCTCATCTAGCACACACAACACACACACTCTCATCTAGCACACACAACACACACACTCTCATCTAGCACACACAACACACACACTCTCATCTAGCACACACAACACACACACTCTCATCTAGCACACACAACACACACACTCTCATCTAGCACACACAACACACACATTCTCATCTAGCACACACAACACACACACTCTCATCTAGCACACACAACAGACACACTCTCATCCAGCACACACAACACACACACTCTCATCTAGCACACACAACACACACACTAATCCCGACAGTCAAAATCCAGACTACATCCCATACAGGGATGACCACATCAGTCAGTAAAGGTTACAGTAGTGTCCCTCTAAAGGTCAGTGGTCAGTAACTCACAGAAAACATTGAGCTGTGTGACGGCCTCTCCGACCCCGGCAGGGCCAGCAGTGACCTGGCAGTAGAAGGGCAGCTGGTCCTCCACCGCCACGGGGGAGATGGTCAGAGAGAAGTCCCTTCCCATGGTCACTCTACCGGACAGACGCGTCCCCTCGTCACTCTTCCCCTCGTCGGCCGACACGGAGCGGAACGCCACGCGCTTCCTGTTGCCACCCTCCTCCTGGTGAGAGGAAGAGGAGAGAGGGGGAGAGGAATGAGAGGGAAAGAGATAGGGGAGGGAGATTAGAGAGAGTGAAGGAGAGAAATTAGATGAAAGACAATCAGGGTGGAGAGAGGGGAAGGAGTAGATGGCCAGAGAGAAGTTATTTTTCAGAAGTTCTATAAACAACACATTCGGAAAGTATTCAGACCCCTTGACTTTTTCACATTTTTTTACGTTACAGACTTACTCTAAAATGTATTTTATCCCCACAAAAAATCCTCATCAATCTATACACAATACCCCATAATGACAAAGCAAAAACAAGACCCTTTACTCCGTACTTTGTTGAAGCCCCTTTGGCAGCGATTAGCGCCTCAAGTCTTCTTGGGTATGACGCTACAAGCTTTGCACACCAGTATTTGAGGAGCTTCTCCCATTCTTCTCTGCAGATGGGGAGCTATTTTCAGGTCTCTCCAGAGATGTTCGATCGGGATTAAGTCTGGGCTCTGGCTGGCTGGGCCACTCAAGGACATTCAGAGACTTGTTCCGAAGCCACTCCTGCATTGTCTTGGCTGTGTGCTTAGGGTCGTTGTCCTGTTGGAAGGTGAACCTTCGCCCCATCCTGAGGTCCTGAGCGCTCTGGAGCAGGTTTTAATCAAGGATCTCTCTGTACTTTGCTCTGTTCATCTTTCCTTCGATCTTGACTAGTCTCCCAGTCCCTGCCACTGAAAAACATCCCCACAGCACAATGCTGCGACCACCATGCTTCACCGCCACCCCCATGCTGCTACCACCATGCTTCACCGTAGGGATGGTGCCAGGTTCCCTCCAGACGTTACGCTTGGCATTCAGGCCAAAGAGTTCAATCTTGGTTTCATCAGACCAGAGAATATTGTTTATCATGGTCTGAGAGTCCTTTAGGTGCCTTTTGGCAAACTCCAAGTGGGCTGTCTTGTGCCTTTTACTGAAGAGTGGCTTCCGTCTGGCCACTCTACCATAAAGGCCTGATTGGTGGAGTGCAGCAGAGATGGTTGTCCTTCTGGAAGGTTCACCTATCTCCACAGAGGAACCCTGAAGCTCTGTCAGAGTGACCATCGGGTTCTTGGTTATCTCCCTGAACAAGGCCCTTCTCCCCTGATTGCTCTGTTCAGCCAGCTCTAGGAGTCTTCGTTGTACAAAAATTCTTCAATTTAAGAATGATGGAGGCCTCTGTGTTCTTGGGGACCTTCAATGCTGCACACATTTTTGGTACCCTTCCCCAGATATGTGCCTTGACATAATCCTATCTCAGATCTCTACGGACAATTCATTTTTGCTCTGACATGCACCGTCAACTGTGGGACATTATATAAGTAACAGGTGTAAAATATACTTTATGTATTTCACCGAAAATCCCTCATATTTATATTAATGTATTATTTTAAGGTTATTTTGAGATGTATTACACTACTTTCAAGAGTGAACTATTTTATTGTATTTATTTTCTAAATTGTGTTAATGCTGTGATGTCATCAACGGGAGCCATGCTTTTACTCCTCAGTTTGCTCAGAGCGTGATGAGGAGAGGTATGTGTTATGTATGCTCCGGTCTTTTGAATGCACATGTTCGCAAATGCACAAGAAAAGACAAGCAAAAATTATATTGTCACTGATTTAGTGTTGCGTTACGTTTATAGAAATATATATTCATGTGAATGGGGATAATGTTTGATTGCAACTTTGCAAGGCTAGCCCAGCTGTCGTTAGCTTGGTGGCGGGAGAGGGTCTCCTTCAGGTGTAGACAGCGCGGGTTTTCTGACGATTTTCTCACGGGCATTCTGCACTGTCTTTTGTATTTTATCAGGCAAATATACTTGTATGGAGTCCAGACGGCAGCCTTGTATTTGTATCCATTCCATGCAGGTATGTTGTAAAAGTGACGATTTTGTATTTCATGTTTAATGTGCCTAGTTGGCTGTCGTTCATTTTGTTACCTGTCCGGTCATGTCAAAAATGGCGTTGTTGCTTCATTAGTATGCCTCAGGTATAATGGTACAATAGTACACTCTCTAAGAAATATTTAGTACTTATTAGCAAATTATTAGTTTATTGGTATACAACATTTATCTAAAACGAAATGTGAGTCTTTTGAAAATATGAACATGTACATTTTGTACAATGTATTTTTTTTAGTTGATGTCAGTTTGCTCAGCTCAGAGCGTGATGAGGAGAGGCAAATATACTTGTATGGAGTCCAGACGGCAGCATTAACTTTTGCCTTGTATTTGTATCCATTCCATGCAGTCATTAAAAGAGAGACACCTACACCTTACCAGAACACAACGCAGAAAGTTACCGGTACAGAACCGGTTACATATAGATAGGTGTGTGCCTTTCCAAATCATGTCCAATCAATTTAATTCACCACAGGTGGACTCCAAGTTGTAGAAACATCTCAAGGATGATCAATGGAAACAGGAAGGACCTGAACTAAATTTTGAGTCTCATAACAAAGGGTCTGAATATATATTTTACATTTTTTTAAATTAAATTAGCAAAGATTTCAAATAATTTTTTCAAAAAAACGCTTTGTCATTATGGGGTGTTGTGTGTAGATTGATGAGTAAAAAGCTTTTTCAGTGGTTCTGCCGAATACAGGGAGTCAAAAGATATTAGGCCGAAGTGCACCAAATCCACATAAAAAAAATACTATAAGGGGCCTTTCGAGTGGCCCAGTGGTTTAAGATCCGGGTTCGATCCCGGGCTGTGTCGCAACCGGCCACGACCGGGAGACGCATGAGGTGGCGCATAATTGGCCCAGCGTCGTCCTGGTTACGGGAGGGTTTAGCCGGCTGGGATGTCCTGGTCCCATCGCACTCTAGCAACTCCTGTGGCGGGCCGGGCGCAAGCATGCTGACACGGTCGCCAGTTGGACGGTGTTTCCTCCTACACAAGACACAGTGCGGCTTGGCAGGGTCATGTTTTGGAGGATGCGTGGCTCTCAACCTTCGCCTCTCCGTACAGGAGTTGCAGCGATGGGACAAGACTGTAACTACCAATTATAACGAAAGGGGGGTAAAGAAAAACTACATTTTTTAAAATAAATACTATAGTATACTATGGTATACATACTATAGTATTCACTAAAGTGTTTATTATGTATTTACTGTAGCATTCACTGTAGTATTTTTTCATGTGGGAAGATAGGAGTAAAGTAGTACGAGACTTACAATGAACCACTCTACGATGTTGTTAGAGGAGGAAGGGATTTTGAAGGTGCAGGGCAGACTGGCTGACTCTCCCTTGATCACCTCCACCTTGGGAGTCACTGACACTGTCACGACGGCCCAGCACGCTGTCAAGAGAGAGAGAGAGAGAGTGTTGATTAGTTATTGAGGCGCTTTCACATTATTATGTTGAGTTTGAATACACACATTTTTATGTCAAACACCTATTATTCCATAAAAACGGGTCTAAAGCAAAATAGGAAAGATCAGAGAACAGCATAAGATAAGATAAGATAATGTTTGCTGATGTTCGTCTGCTACTGCTGATGGAAAAGGCAAGGCGGCCACCAAAAGGTGTAACGTTACACACACATGCCACACACAGTTCAACGCTCCATATCAGAGATGTGGGTGTGGCATGTTACGCAATAAACACACACACGCACACACACTGAGACCCCGGAGCCTACAGATGCGTGTGTGTGTGCGTGCGTGCGTGCGTGTCTGTGTTTGCATAAAGCCCTGAGAGCTTCTGATTGTTTAAAAATCAAGTTAAAAAAGCATTGTGGCGTCCAGGCAGGTCTTTATCAGTGCTGGAGCACACCTTTCCTGTGATGCCCCAGGCAGATAACACACACATACACACACACAGATAACCAAACAGACAGACAACAGACAGGCAGCAGTCTGTGACTAACCCCAAACACACCTTACACTCACTTAGAGACACAAAAACACACACTGCGAGAAAACACTGTCATTCTAAACATGGTACAGGAACAACACGTCATGCTGGGATTGTGCCAGAGCCCAGAGGTACATCTTCAAGAACCACACAAGGCCTTGTCGGGTGCAAATAACCATGTATGAAAACCATTGTACTGTCGTGTATGAAATGAAATTGGCCATTTTCATATTAATGTACAAATAGCCTGAGAGACGGTTTATTGAGGGCTTCAGAGTAGAACACAATGGCAGGTAGCTCAGTGGAGTCCACATTCAACTGGGACATTAGGATGCACACAGTGTGAGAGAGATGTAGATGTAGATGTAGATGGACAGAGAATGGTTCCTGGAGGGATAGTGAACAGTGACAGTGAGAAAAGTGGGGAGGTCTCACCCCTCTCCCTGCTACCATTCTCCACTCTGCTCACCACCATGCAGTAACAGTGGGCTGGGAGGTTGAATTACAGTGAAGGAGGGAGGGAGGGACAAAATGTGCTGGCCACTGCAGCAGCAGCCACGACAGTACAGCCCAGGCCATCAGGGTATAACAGGCTACATGCATATCTATTTGGGATTAACTCAGTGCCGTGTATGTCTAATAAAAACCTCCATATGCAATTAGGCCTTGGCATTCATAGCTTTGTATGCTGGTGTGGTCACTAGCTAAAGTGGCAAGTAACACTACAATGAATCTGATACTAAATCTGTATAATGTAGACTGTGTGTGCTAACAGGATCAGCCCTGTTCAGTATGGTACAGTTGACTATGATTGAGGGGACCTTACGCTCTAGTATTCCATACTATGTAGACCACATACACACTGAAAGCCTTACATAATAGGTGGGGAGATCTTTACTGGATACACTTACACAGAGAGTGGATGGATGTACAGTATGGAGCATGAGCTGTGTGTGTGTCTGTGCATGTGTGTGTGTGTCTCTGTGCATGTGTGTGTGTGGGTCTCTTTGCTTATCTGTGTGTGTGTGGGGGGGGGGGGGGGGGGGCATACTATTTTCAATTCATATAAGAATTAGCCTGTGGGAAAAGATAGTTGGGTCTGTGGGTGGAGTGTTGGGAATATGGCTCCTGTATAGGGGATAGATGGGGATGAAAGGATGTTGTTGGTGTTTTAGAGAGACAGAGAGGAGTTTACCCAAAACCTGAAATGACCCCGTGAATCGATAGAACATCGCTCAGAGACGCGCAAATACGATATAATATAAATTAAAAAATACATTGTGTGTGTGTGTGTGTGTGTGTGTGTGTGTGTGTGTGTGTGTGTGTGCGTTTGTATTTGTGACATATTAGGACAAAAGTATGAATACACACCAACAAAGTCAGGACATGTGTAGAAGTCAGGACAAAAATTGATGTCCTCACTTTTCTGAGCATACCACAGTGTTCTACAGCCTCAAATATATACCTGCTGCAAAAATCTCCTTAGGCCAGAATTGTCACAAATTTTTGAAACCATCTGTGTAAGTGTGTATCACATTTTTGCTCACTCACTGATACGCCAACTATGGGACGTGTGAGGTACTGCGCTAAACTTTTACACACACAGGAAGTGACATCAGAGATGTTCTAACATTTCACTTAAGATTCACAGTTAGGAAATCGAAATGGCTAGCTATCTAGCCAGTGGTTGACTATAAATAAATAGTGTGTTGGCCAGTAGTAACACAGTAAACAGTTCTAAAGATTGGACTTCAAACAGTATCATTTACAATTATCTACAACGTGATGTGTGGATGAATGCTGTTACAAGCTAGCTCACGTTAGGAGACTCTTGCTAGCTCGCTAGCTAAAAGTAGCAGGCTCGTGTTAACTAATATACAATCTGGCTAACATGCTAAATGCGTAGCTAACCACATCCACTGAACCAGTTATGTAGCAATAGGGGTGATCGATCTTGAACATATCTCTACGATTCGCTTGAAAAGTAGATCGTGGGCGTCTTCAAGATCGATCACCCCTATGGATACATAACTGGTTCAGTGGATGTGGTTAGCTACGCATTTAGCATGTTAGCCAGCTTGTATATTAGTTAACACGAGCCTGCTACTTTTAGCTAGCAAGAGTCTGCTAACGTGAGCTAGCTTGTAACAGCATTCATCCACACATCACGTAGATAATTGTAAATGATACTGTTTAAAGTTATATACATAATTAAAAAATTGAATGGTTGATATAGATATATATATATATATACACACACACAAACACATTAAATATGATTTATATATTATATATATAAATTACAAATTTGAATGGCCGATATAGCTATATATATATATATATATATATATATATATATATATATATATATATATATATATATATACACACACACACATTAAATATTATTTATATATATTGTATATATAAATACAACATTTGAATGGCCGATATAGCTATATATATATATATACAGTGGGGAGAACAAGTATTTGATACACTGCCGATTTTGCAGGTTTTCCTACTTACAAAGCATGTAGAGGTCTGTAATTTTTATCATAGGTACACTTCAACTGTGAGAGACAGAATCTAAAACAAAAATCCAGAAAATCACATCGTATGATTTTTTAATAATTAATTTGCATTTTATTGCATGACATAAGTATTTGATCACCTACCAACCAGTAAGAATTCTGGCTCTCACAGACCTGTTAGTTTTTCTTTAAGAAGCCCTCCTGTTCTCCACTCATTACCTGTATTAACTGCACCTGTTTGAACTCGTTACCTGTATAAAAGACACCTGTCCACACACTCAATCAAACAGACTCCAACCTCACCACAATGGCCAAGACCAGAGAGCTGTGTAAGGACATCAGGGATAAAATTGTAGAGCTGCACAAGGCTGGGATGGGCTATAGGACAATAGTCAAGCAGCTTGGTGAAAAGGCAACAACTGTTGGCGCAATTATTCGAAAATGGAAGAAGTTCAAGATGACGGTCAATCTCCCTCGTTCTGGGGGACCATGCAAGATCTCACCTCGTGGGGCATCAATGATCATGAGGAAGGTGAGGGATCAGCCCAGAACTACACGGCAGGACCTGGTCAATGACCTGAAGAGAGCTGGGACCACAGTCTCAAAGAAAACCGAAAACCATTAATAACACACTACGCCGTCATGGATTAAAATCCTGCAGCGCACGCAAGGTCCCCCTGCTCAAGCCAGCGCATGTCCAGGCCCGTCTGAAGTTAGCCAATGACCATCTGGATGATCCAGAGGAGGAATGGGAGAAGGTCATGTGGTCTGATGAGGCAAAAATAGAGCTTTTTGGTCTAAACTCCACTCGCCGTGTTTGGAGGAAGAAGAAAGATGAGTACAACCCCAAGAACACCATCCCAACCGTGAAGCATGGAGGTGGAAACATCATTCTTTGGGGATGCTTTTCTGCAAAGGGGAAAGGACGACTGCACCGTATTGAGGGGAAGATGGATGGGGCCATGTATCGCAAGATCTTGGCCAACAACCTCCTTCCCTCAGTAAGAGCATTGAAGATGGGTCGTGGCTGGGTCTTCCAGCATGACAACGACCCGAAACACACAGCCATGGCAACTAAGGAGTGGCTCTGTAAGAAGCATCTCAAGGTCCTGGAGTGGCCTAGCCAGTCTCCAGACCTGAACCCAATAGAAAATCTTTGGAGGGAGCTGAAAGTCCGTATTGCCCAGCGACAGCCCCGAAACCTGAAGGATCTGGAGAAGGTCTGTATGGAGGAGTGGGCCAAAATCCCTGCTGCAGTGTGTGTCTAAATCATACCTACATATTAGGACTATGGTGAATACAAAGTCCTGAGATACACACACATACACTGATGTCTAAATCATACCTACATATTGTGACTATGGTGAATACTAAGTCCTGAGATACACACACACACACATACACTGATGTTTAAATCATACCTATGTATATAGCTATAGACTGCCACCCTGCTCTTTAAGATATCAGCATCAGCCATTAAAAAAATGTATTTTGGTCGACCACTAGTTTAATTACTATTTTGACATCTGATGTTTAATGCAATCGTGTTTTATGTTGTGCAAATAGACAAGTCCATAAGCTTGTTCCAGTCTGGATATTCTCTTATGAATATCTCTTATTCTCTTATTCTTTTATGATGAATGGATGCTAATGTTAAAACACTTTCAAAGCCATTCTTTGAAAAGAGCCTCAGCCAAAAAATGGCCTCATTCACACCCTCATTCCTTGGTTTCTCAAGTGACTGCCTTGCCTGGTTCGCTAACTACTTTGCAGACAGAGTTCAGTGTGTCAAATCGGAGGGCCTATTGTCCGATCCTCTGGCAGTCTCTATGGGGGTGCCACAGGGTTCAATTCTTGGGCCAACCCTTTTCTCTATATACATCAACGATGTCGCTCTCGCTGCTGGTGACTCTCTGATCCATCTCTACGCAGATGACACCATTCTGTATACATCTGGCCCCTCTTTGGACACTGTGTTTACTAACCTTCAATCAAGCTTCAATGCCATACAACACTCCTTCCGTGGCCTCCAACTGCTCTTAAACGCTAGTAAAACTAAGTGCATGCTTTTCTATCGAACGCTGCCAGCACCCGCCCACCGGACTATCATCACTACTCTCGACGGATCCGAATTAGAATACGTGGACACCTACAAATACCTAGGCATCTGGTTAGACTATAAACTCAACTTCCAGACTCACATCAACCATCTCCAATCCAAAATTAAATCCAGAATTGGCTTCCTATTTCGCAACAAAGCCTCCTTCACTCATGCTGCCAAACATGCCCTTGTAAAACTGACTATCCTACCGATCCTTGATTTCGGCGATGTCATTTACAAACTAGCCTCCAATACTCTACTTAGCAAATTGGATGTAGTCTATCACAGTGCCATCCGTTTTGTCACCAAAGCCCCATACACTACCCACCACTGCGACCTGTATGCTCTCGTTGGCTGGCCTTCATTATATATTCGCCGCCAAACCCACTGGCTCCAGGTCATCTATAAGTCTTTATTAGGTAAATCCCCGCCCTATCTCAGCTCACTGGTCACTATAGCAACACCCACCCGTAGCATGCGCTCCAGCAGGTATATCTCTCTGGTCACCCCCAAAGCCAACACCTCCTTTGGTCGCCATTCCTTCCAGTTTGCTGCTGCCAATGACTGGAACGAATTGCAAAAATCATTGAAGCTAGAGGTTCCTATCTCCCTCAATAACTTTAAGCATCAGCTGTCAAAGCTGCTTATCGATCACTGCACCTGTATATAGCCCTTCTGTAAATAGCCCACACTACTACCTCATTCCCCATATTTATTTTTTGTTTATTTTCACTAATCTTGCACTCCAGTATCTCTATTTGCACATCATAATTTGCACACTTTTCATTCCTGTGTTAATAATGATAATTCTGTAATTTATGTCACCACTATAGTCTATTTATTGTTCTACCTCTTAACCTTACTGCATTTTTGCACTACATTTTGCACTCTGTATATAGATTTTTCTATTGTGTTTTTGACTGTTTGTTTAATGTGTAACTCTGTGTTGTTATTTGTCACACTGCTTTGCTTTGTCTTGGCCAGGTCGCAGTTGCAAATGAGAACTTGTTCTCAACTGACCTACCTGGTTAAATAAAGGTGAAATAAAAAAAAATAAAATAAAAAAAAATTCAAGAAATCCTTATTTAAAGGGATGGGACCATTTTTGTTTTGTTTCTCCATACCTACCACTAAGGCTAGTAAGCTTCACTTAGCTGGGCTTACATACTATGTGGATGCCTACTAAATGATATGCATCATGTGTAATTTGGTTGAGTTTATTTGGGCCCTTCCAGAATCTATTTGGGGGCAGATGTGCTTCAGGGTTTATTGATGAGCCAGTCTAGTCAAAATACAGGGACCCTTTGGTAGAATACTGACAAACTGTGAAAGCAGATAGCGTTCTCCTACCTCAATCTTATCTTCTCAACCTATACTTTTGCCCACACAACCAGTCTATACAGTACCACTAGCTAAATGTAACACAAACTTGAAGCATGACCTCCAGGACTGCGAGCAAAAACAATTAATTGAGGTGGGACCACAAGTGGCCAGCGCTTCTATTGACTTACATACATGGAGGGCAATAGTCTTGATCCCCAGGTCAGAGCACATCTTTCTTTCTGTTGGCTTCAGCTCATTACATGCTGCTGACTGAGCACACAACTGCATAGATCATAGCTCATAACAGTAGCCTGGTAGAACATTCTCAGCATCATATACACTCAAAGGATCCAAGCTTCTTCTGGAAGTAGTTGGCCTACAGATGCTCTTTTATGATGGATAGATGCACTTTTATGATGGATAGATGCACTTTTATGATGGATAGATGCTCTTTTATGATGGATGGATGCACTTTTATGATGGATGGATGCACTTTTATGATGGACGGATGCACTTTTATGATGGATGGATGCACTTTTATGATAGATGCACTTTTATGATGGATGGATGCACTTTTATGATGGGCAATTGTACTTTTATGATAGATGCACTTTTATGATGGATGGATGCTCTTTTATGATGGATGGATGCTCTTTTATGATGAATGGATGCACTTTTATGATGGATGGATGCACTTTTATGATGGATGGATACACTTTTATGATGAATGGATGCACTTTTATGATGGATGGATGCACTTTTATGATGGATGGATGCACTTTATGATGGATGGATGCTCTTTTATGATGGATGGATGCTCTTTTATGATGGATGGATGCTCTTTTATGATGGATGGATGCACTTTTATGATGGATGGATGCACTTTTATGATGGATGGATGCACTTTTATGATGGAAGGATGCACTTTTATGATGGATAGATGCTCTTTTATGATGGATAGATGCTCTTTTATGATGGATAGATGCACTTTTATGATGGATAGATGCACTTTTTTGAGCTTCAATCTGTTGGTTGCAATTCACTGCCATTATAAAGCTTGAAGCGTCAGGGTGTTTATTAATATAACTCTGATTGTATTTGTCTAAAAAGAAGAAAGTCACATACAACTAGGATGGCTTGAGGGAGAGTAAATCATGGGCTAATTTTCATTTTAAAGTGAAATACTCCTTTAATAGGCGTTTCAGCCACTTGCAGATTAAACCACACAAAGTAAAGGGATAGTAACTACCCATTAACGTGCCCATCCCTCTCAATAACCTCAATTATGGTATTGGCCCATGCACACTTGTAGAATTAGTATTATATATATACAATCATGCATGAATTAAATGTATTAATATTATTATAAGGTATTTCCGAATCATGTTATGATTTGGATCATGAATGAGTTCATTAAAAGTTCATTAGTTGGAGAAAACTAAGATATTAAAGCACAAGGTAGCCTACACAGTTTTAGAGTTTATGTTTTTATTTTGTAATGCTACTGGTGAATAATAATACAAATGTCAGTGAAGTTTGCGGTTCTATTCTCACATGGAGCATGGGTTGAAAAAACCTGATGGGAACGTCTTTAATATGTTTTATAAGGGAAAGTAATTTTACTTGTGAAAAGGTTTAGTGACGTATTTACCCGGGAAAACATTTAGGCGCGAGCTGCGACCAGGAGATACGCACGAGGAACCAGATCGTCAGAGAGAGGTAAGTTAACTAGCTTGTTTTATTATCTTTTCAAATTGTAAAACGTTGACCAATTAAACAAATTACTGATAGCTACCTAGATATACAGACCAGCAAATTACTACATCTGTTGCTTGCTTGTAGGATATTAATTTTTTTGACACTTTACTTCTATAATCTATATAATAAAATTGCTGTTGTCGTTTAATAGTGTGTAGGCCCACTATTATTATCGCAATTAGCCTATTTCTGGGACAATATATCGCACAACAAAAAGCAGTTATCGTGACAGGCCTAGCGAGCATTGGCTTAGCTCTACTGTAATATAGCTAACCTAACTAGTTAAGCCTACTCGTCGTCTTCTACTTTTTCTGTAGTCTGCACCATGTCGCGCTGTGACGTTTCTATTTGCTCCAGAACAGTAGATCGCTGCTTTGAAATCGACTACATTTGGATTTATTCTTCCAAACTCTGTAACGTTAATTGTCAGGAAAACGTCTCAAATGACGCACTTTTCACCTGCTGATGACCGCTCTGTGTGTGAGTATTTATTCGTCTAATTTTTTCTTTTATTTGAGAAATGCATGTTTTATGTGTTACTAGCAAGCATGATCTGTGGTAGCAGGTGTAAATCTGATTGGACACAATAAACAATGTGCTGTGTCATACAATCAAGATTGAGCTTATGATTATCTGCTTTCTAACTATCCATTCCAGAATTTAAATGCATAACTTGATGTCATGTCCAAACGGAAGCGAATTAGTCCTGTGGAGGATGCCACTAAACACATTCTGTCTGGCAAAGACAAACCGTGCTTTGAGGAGAGATTCATTAACTCTCAAAAAGGTTAGTAACAGTATTTCAATGCTTCTTTCATCCTATTCAGGAAGATACTGTAGCAGATAGGGAATCGTTCTTAAACTACATCCCCTCTTGATATAAAACAGTAATAAAGTCATAAGATAATAGCACAAAATGCATGTGTTAAAGCAGTATTACATTGAATAGTCTAATTTCAGTAGGTATGTTACTGCTATTCTTAAAGATGAACTGAACTGAAAATAATCAACGTTGATAATGTGTTATTTATGACAATTAAAAGTAAATTACACTAAAAATTCTAATTAAAAATATCAATATAGCTTTTTTTAAGCAACACAAAAACTGTGTTAGGAAATAGAAACTGCTTATATATGTCTTGTGCATTTAGAGAAAATACAAAAACATGGTTGAGGTCCTGTGCGTTTTAGAAAATCGAGGCAGATAAATGGAAAATGTTATTGGACGAATTCATCCAATGGGATCGCTTGTTAAGTTAGCTGCACGCAAAATGTTAAAACCAAAATAAATAAAGTTTGGGGGGGAAATGGTTAGCTGCGCGTAGGAGTTACCCCAGGTTGACCATAGATGCACGGAGGATTCACCAGTTTTGTGTACATGTTTTGTGTATGTGACAACGTTACATCCAGCCCTTTGCTTAGTAGACTTGCTAGCATGATAACAGTTAACATACTTCTCTGTCCTCTGCCTGACATTGGTCTATCGGTCTGCCCTGTACTATAGCCTGAAAAGTCGAACATTGACGGAATGGCCTCAGGTTTCAGTCTGTTGTACTTAACCCTCACCAGTGAACGGAGTAGTTTACCATGCCAGTGACGTAGCCGAATGTTGAAATCCAACATGGCGGTGCCCGTGTAACAACAACATTTTCAACGTACCATTTTATACCTTTTAACAAATTCTGCCATTTTATTAATTGTACAAATGAGAATAAATAAAATATATCTGTTATATCACCTTTACTCAAATTCCAGTTCAGTTAATCTTTAAGATGATTGGTTATTGTTGCAACAGTTGCTGTTATGGGCTGTGCAACTGAATGAGCAGCTTCTCACATATGTATAAACTGACCAGATGTTGGAAGAAGTTTGCATGTCCTGTAATTTATGTGTGCATGCCATTTAAAGGCCAGGTCAATGGAATAAAGAACCACTTATTTTCTACAGAGACACTAATATTCAACACCATGCCATCTCTATCTCTATCTTAGGTAGAGGTGTGTTTGCTAGCATGTCCATTGACAAAGGATGCTTCATTCTTGAATACCGTGGAGAGTTACTTTCCAAAGAGGAGAGCCAAATAAGACAGAATAGATACAACGAAACAGAAAATACCTTCTTGTTTGACTTTGATTGGAATGGAAGACAATGGAGGTAGGTTTTGGGAACAATTTTGACTGACTATTTTTGACTTACTTATTGGAAACAAATTTAATGTTTTTTCCTCTTTCCCATTTTAGCATTGATGCCTCAAAAGAAGATGGTTCACTTGGGAGACTAGTGAACGATAAATACAAGACTTCTAACTGTAAAATGAAAAAAATAGGTATTGAAGGCAAACCCCATCTGTGTTTGTTTTCAATTAAAGACATAGCTTCAGGAGAAGAATTAACATACAACTACGGAGATTCAAACTGGCCATGGCGTACTCTGGTAATTAGGTCTCCATTTAGTTTGTGTTGGTATTGTTGAGTTATGTGTTAGTTGACTTTCTGTGTTGTATTACCTGATGGACAGAACAGAACAACTTAAACGGTCTCTGGACTGTCTATTCAATTATATTGATGCGGTTTTGACACAGAATTGCAAAGTACAGTCATCAAATATTCCGAGCATGTTCTCTCTTTACAGATGAACCGAGCAGCCCCTCGCAGTGAGGAGAACACACCATCAGAAGAGGGTTCATGCCTTCCTACCAAAATGAACAGGAGTCCCAAGCCAACTGAACAGGTAGACATTTTTGGTTTAAGTCAAGCTTTTGATCTTCTGATAAGGCGCATAGGGCATATTGATCCATTTAGACCCTCAGTAGAATTCAAATTGAATCTATTTTAGTATTGTTCGATAGACTTATTTTTAACATTATAAGAATGTCCTCATTTTTAAACTGTGACGTTGTTTGAGGATTCCATGAGTGTGTACTGAGAGCCTGTCCAATGTACTGACATTGATGTGGTGTGAAACGTGTCGTGTGTGTGTGTGAATGTCCTGATGTCTCTCCAGTATGAAATTAATATAGTGTGTTTGTCTTAATTATGGATGATTGGTGTGGAATCAAATGGAAGGTTTTTTGTATGCTTTCACACATGTAACAACGAAGACTGTAAAGAGAGTTACAAATCCATTTGCTGTTGATTATCTTTGTAACTGGTTGTTTCTGCCCCGATCTAATGTGTATGTTCTTATTTAATCAGATTGGGAGTCATTTGTCTGAACCCAGGCCTTCAAATAGTGACCAATGCACCGACCGCAACAGTGACCATTCATCCACAGCTTCTGACACGACGGAGAACCATTCTCAGGTTAGATCTCTTGCACTAAACCCTTGTCACATGGACAGATGGTAAAAGCACTAACCAAATTGAGACAACCATTTGTTGCCCATATCAACACCAATCACTGAACTCAACACAGTACAGCCAATCATCCCTACATGACCTTTACACTGTTTTGACTTGTACTTTATGGAAGTGCATTAATGTTATGGGTCTTTTGAATATTCATACATTGTAGTTTACTAAGTGAATTCTGTCCTCTCTTTACAAACATGTCTAGTTTTTTTTATTACTAAATCATATAATATTCACATTCCATGAGTGTGTCCTCATTTTTAAACTGTGACGTTGTTTGAGGATTCCATGAGTGTGTACTGAGAGCCTGTCCAGTGTACTGACATTGATGTGGTGTGAAACGTGTCGTGTGTGTGTGTGTGAATGTCCTGATGTTTCTCCAGTATGAAATGAATATAGTGTGTTTTTTCACAGTGGATGCTGTTCTCTCTTTACAGGTGAACAGAGCAGTCCCTCGCTGTGAGGAGAACACACCATCAGAAGAGGGTTCATGCCTTCCTACCAAAATGAACAGGAGTCCCAAGCCAACTGAACAGGTAGACATTTTTGGTTTAAGTCAAGCTTTTGATCTTCTGATAAGGCGCATAGGGCATATTGATCCATTTAGACCCTCAGTAGAATTCAAATTGAATCTATTTTAGTATTGTTCGATAGACTTATTTTTAACATTATAAGAATGTCCTCATTTTTAAACTGTGACGTTGTTTGAGGATTCCATGAGTGTGTACTGAGAGCCTGTCCAGTGTACTGACATTGATGTGGTGTGAAACGTGTCGTGTGTGTGTGTGAATGTCCTGATGTCTCTCCAGTATGAAATTAATATAGTGTGTTTGTCTTAATTATGGATGATTGGTGTGGAATCAAATGGAAGGTTTTTTGTATGCTTTCACACATGTAACAACGAAGACTGTAAAGAGAGTTACAAATCCATTTGCTGTTGATTATCTTTGTAACTGGTTGTTTCTGCCCCGATCTAATGTGTATGTTCTTATTTAATCAGATTGGGAGTCATTTGTCTGAACCCAGGCCTTCAAATAGTGACCAATGCACCGACCGCAACAGTGACCATTCATCCACAGCTTCTGACACGACGGAGAACCATTCTCAGGTTAGATCTCTTGCACTAAACCCTTGTCACATGGACAGATGGTAAAAGCACTAACCAAATTGAGACAACCATTTGTTGCCCATATCAACACCAATCACTGAACTCAACACAGTACAGCCAATCATCCCTACATGACCTTTACACTGTTTTGACTTGTACTTTATGGAAGTGCATTAATGTTATGGGTCTTTTGAATATTCATACATTGTAGTTTACTAAGTGAATTCTGTCCTCTCTTTACAAACATGTCTAGTTTTTTTTATTACTAAATCATATAATATTCACATTCCATGAGTGTCCTCATTTTTAAACTGTGACGTTGTTTGAGGATTCCATGAGTGTGTACTGAGAGCCTGTCCAGTGTACTGACATTGATGTGGTGTGAAACGTGTCGTGTGTGTGTGTGTGTGAATGTCCTGATGTTTCTCCAGTATGAAATGAATATAGTGTGTTTTTTCACAGTGGATGCTGTTCTCTCTTTACAGGTGAACAGAGCAGTCCCTCGCTGTGAGGAGAACACACCATCAGAAGAGGGTTCATGCCTTCCTACCAAAATGAACAGGAGTCCCAAGCCAACTGAACAGGTAGACATTTTTGGTTTAAGTCAAGCTTTTGATCTTCTGATAAGGCGCATAGGGCATATTGATCCATTTAGACCCTCAGTAGAATTCAAATTGAATCTATTTTAGTATTGTTCGATAGACTTATTTTTAACATTATAAGAATGTCCTCATTTTTAAACTGTGACGTTGTTTGAGGATTCCAAGAGTGTGTACTGAGAGCCTGTCCAATGTACTGACATTGATGTGGTGTGAAACGTGTCGTGTGTGTGTGTGAATGTCCTGATGTCTCTCCAGTATGAAATTAATATAGTGTGTTTGTCTTAATTATGGATGATTGGTGTGGAATCAAATGGAAGGTTTTTTGTATGCTTTCACACATGTAACAACGAAGACTGTAAGGAGAGTTACAAATCCATTTGCTGTTGATTATCTTTGTAACTGGTTGTTTCTGCCCCGATCTAATGTGTATGTGTCACGTTCGGGTGTGTAGAGAGACCAAGGCGCAGCGTATCCATAGTTCGACATGTTTATTGAACTGAACTGACGAACTATACCAAATAACAAATACAATATATAATGAAAGGGAACACACGTAGCACGACACGAGACATAACATAACAACAATGAACCACGCCAACGGAGTGGAACACAGACATATAAGTAAGATCCCTAATTAGAGGTAATGCATAGCAGCTGCCTCTAATTAGGGATCCTACACACACACACCAGACAGAAATAGAAATGATAGATCTGCCAGACTCTGACCATAGAAATATAGAGAAGCAAAGCTTCTCTATGGCCAGAGCCTGACAGTACCCCCCCCCAAAGGCGCGGACTCCCGGCCGCAAGAAAATAAACACAAACATGAGGGAAGGGTAAGGGAGGAAAAAAAAACATCACACGATCGCAGGTGGCGGTTCCGGCCCCGGCGAAGTGGCTAGCTTCCTCCCCATTTCTACTGGGCCCGGTGTGGCTGGCGACTCAGGCCATTTAAAGGGGCAACCCACTGGTCCTGGAAATGACCATGGTGGGGCAAAAGGCTCAGGCCAAGGAGCGGGGCAAATAACCGGGCCAGGACTGGGCATCGGTGTAACAGGCGACTCCGGCCATATAAAGGGGCAACCCACCAGTCCTAGAAATGACCATGGTGGGGAAAAAGGCTCAGGCCATGGAGCGGGGCAAATAACCGGGCCAGGACTGGGCACCGGTGTGGCAGGCGACTCCGGCCATGTAAAGGGGCAACCCACCGGTCCTGGATACAACAATGGTGGGGAAATAAGTTCAGGCCATGGAGCGGGGCAAATAACCGGGCCAGGACTGAGCACCGGTGTGGCAGGCGACTCCGGCCATATAATCGTCACGGAAGGTTCCGGGCTGTCGATCGTCACGGAAGGTTCCGGGCTGTCGATCTTCACGGAAGGTTCCGGGCTGTCGATCTTCACGGAAGGTTCCGGGCTGTCGAGCGTCACGGGAGGCTCCGGGCTGTCGAGCGTCACGGGAGGCTCCGGGCTGTCGAGCGTCACGGGAGGCTCCGGGCTGTCGAGCGTCACGGGAGGCTCCGGGCTGTCGAGCGTCACGGGAGGCTCCGGGCTGTCGAGCGTCACGGGAGGCTCCGGGCTGTCGAGCGTCACGGGAGGCTCCGGGCTGTCGAGCGTCACGGGAGGCTCCGGGCTGTCGAGCGTCACGGGAGGCTCCGGGCTGTCGAGCGTCACGGGAGGCTCCGGGCTGTCGAGCGTCACGGGAGGCTCCGGGCTGTCGACCGTCACGGGAGGCTCCGGGCTGTCGACCATCACGAGAGGCTCCGGGCTGTCGATCATCACGAGAGGCTCTGGGCTGTCGATCATCACGAGAGGCTCCGGGATGTCGAGGCGCACCGACGGTCTGATGCGTAGAGCTGGCACTGGAGGCACCTGGCTGGGCTCACGCACTGGAAGTCGAGTGCGGGGAGTCGGCACGGGACGTACCGGACTGGGGAGGCGCACTGGAGGCCTGGTGCGTGGAGTCGGCACTGGAGGCACCTGGCTGGGCTCACGCACTGGAAGTCGAGTGCGGGGAGTCGGCACGGGACGTACCGGACTGTAGAGGCGCACTGGAGGCCTGGTGCGTGGAGCTGGTACTGGAGGAACCTGGCTGGGCACACGCACTGGAGGTCGAGTGCGGGGAGTCGGCACGGGACGTACCGGACTTTGCACACGCACTGGAGGTAGAGTGCGGGGAGTCGGCACGGGACGTACCGGACTGGGGAGGCGTACTGGAGGCCTGGTGCGTGGAGCTGGCACTGGAGGAACCTGGCTGGGCACACGCACTGGAGGTCGAGTGCGGGGAGTCGGCACGGGACGTACCGGGCTAGGGAGGCGCACTGGAGGTTGAGTGCGGGGAGTCGGCACGGGACGTACCGGACTGGGGAGGCGCACTGGAAGCCTGGTGCGTGAAGTCGGCACTGGTGACACATGACTAATAACACGCACTTCAGGGCGAGTGCGGGGAGCAGGCACAGGACGTACCTGACTGGGAAGGCGCACTGGAAGCCTGGTGCGTGAAGTCGGCACATGTGGCACAGGACTAATAACACGCACCTCAGGGCTAGTGCGGGGAGCAGGCACATGACGTACCGAACTGGAGAGGCGCACTGGAGGCCTGGTGCGTGGAGTCGGCACTGATGGCGCCGGACTGGTGACACGCACCTCAGGGCGAGTGCGAGGAGCAGGCACATGACGTACCGGACTGGAGAGGCTCACTGGAGTGTAGCAGACTGCCGGACCCAGACTGGGCACCGGTGGAGCGGACTGCTCTGGCACTGGAGTAGAGCAGACGGCCGGACCCCGACTGGGTACCGGTAAAGCGGACTGCTCTTTCACGGGAGTGGAGTAGGCGACAGGACACGGATCATTCCACTCCGACATTTCCCGTTCAACTTCCTCCGCTATCTCCCACATTTCCTCCAACACGTCTCCAAACTGGCTCTCCAAATAATTCTCCTCTTCTTCACTTTGCGCCCCCCATTTATATGTTGGGCACAGTGCATCCCACATGGAGAGTGGTACTGGTGCGTCCTCTTCCTTACCAGACCACCCCCATAGCCCCCCCCCGAAATTTTCCTGGGGTTGACTACGGGCTCCGTTTCCTCCTTTTCTCCGCTGTCTTCCTTTCTTCCTCTCCGTTGCTCCAGTTTTACACTGCTTGGTCGGTTGGTGGTTCATTCTGTCACGTTCGGGTGTGTAGAGAGACCAAGGCGCAGCGTATCCATAGTTCGACATGTTTATTGAACTGAACTGACGAACTATACCAAATAACAAATACAATATATAATGAAAGGGAACACACGTAGCACGACACGAGACATAACATAACAACAATGAACCACGCCAACGGAGTGGAACACAGACATATAAGTAAGATCCCTAATTAGAGGTAATGCATAGCAGCTGCCTCTAATTAGGGATCCTACACACACACACCAGACAGAAATAGAAATGATAGATCTGCCAGACTCTGACCATAGAAATATAGAGAAGCAAAGCTTCTCTATGGCCAGAGCCTGACAGTATGTTCTTATTTAATCAGATTGGGAGTCATTTGTCTGAACCCAGGCCTTCAAATAGTGACCAATGCACCGACCGCAACAGTGACCATTCATCCACAGCTTCTGACACGACGGAGAACCATTCTCAGGTTAGATCTCTTGCACTAAACCCTTGTCACATGGACAGATGGTAAAAGCACTAACCAAATTGAGACAACCATTTGTTGCCCATATCAACACCAATCACTGAACTCAACACAGTACAGCCAATCATCCCTACATGACCTTTACACTGTTTTGACTTGTACTTTATGGAAGTGCATTAATGTTATGGGTCTTTTGAATATTCATACATTGTAGTTTACTAAGTGAATTCTGTCCTCTCTTTACAAACATGTCTAGTTTTTTTTTATTACTAAATCATATAATATTCACATTCCATGAGTGTGTCCTCATTTTTAAACTGTGACGTTGTTTGAGGATTCCATGAGTGTGTACTGAGAGCCTGTCCAGTGTACTGACATTGATGTGGTGTGAAACGTGTCGTGTGTGTGTGTGTGAATGTCCTGATGTTTCTCCAGTATGAAATTAATATAGTGTGTTTTTTCACAGTGGATGCTGTTCTCTCTTTACAGGTGAACAGAGCAGTCCCTCGCTGTGAGGAGAACACACCATCAGAAGAGGGTTCATGCCTTCCTACCAAAATGAACAGGAGTCCCAAGCCAACTGAACAGGTAGACATTTTTGGTTTAAGTCAAGCTTTTGATCTTCTGATAAGGCGCATAGGGCATATTGATCCATTTAGACCCTCAGTAGAATTCAAATTGAATCTATTTTAGTATTGTTCGATAGACTTATTTTTAACATTATAAGAATGTCCTCATTTTTAAACTGTGACGTTGTTTGAGGATTCCAAGAGTGTGTACTGAGAGCCTGTCCAATGTACTGACATTGATGTGGTGTGAAACGTGTTGTGTGTGTGTGTGAATGTCCTGATGTCTCTCCAGTATGAAATTAATATAGTGTGTTTGTCTTAATTATGGATGATTGGTGTGGAATCAAATGGAAGGTTTTTTGTATGCTTTCACACATGTAACAACGAAGACTGTAAAGAGAGTTACAAATCCATTTGCTGTTGATTATCTTTGTAACTGGTTGTTTCTGCCCCGATCTAATGTGTATGTTCTTATTTAATCAGATTGGGAGTCATTTGTCTGAACCCAGGCCTTCAAATAGTGACCAATGCACCGACCGCAACAGTGACCATTCATCCACAGCTTCTGACACGACGGAGAACCATTCTCAGGTTAGATCTCTTGCACTAAACCCTTGTCACATGGACAGATGGTAAAAGCACTAACCAAATTGAGACAACCATTTGTTGCCCATATCAACACCAATCACTGAACTCAACACAGTACAGCCAATCATCCCTACATGACCTTTACACTGTTTTGACTTGTACTTTATGGAAGTGCATTAATGTTATGGGTCTTTTGAATATTCATACATTGTAGTTTACTAAGTGAATTCTGTCCTCTCTTTACAAACATGTCTAGTTTTTTTTATTACTAAATCATATAATATTCACATTCCATGAGTGTGTCCTCATTTTTAAACTGTGACGTTGTTTGAGGATTCCATGAGTGTGTACTGAGAGCCTGTCCAGTGTACTGACATTGATGTGGTGTGAAACGTGTCGTGTGTGTGTGTGTGAATGTCCTGATGTTTCTCCAGTATGAAATGAATATAGTGTGTTTTTTCACAGTGGATGATGTTCTCTCTTTACAGGTGAACAGAGCAGTCCCTCGCTGTGAGGAGAACACACCATCAGAAGAGGGTTCATGCCTTCCTACCAAAATGAACAGGAGTCCCAAGCCAACTGAACAGGTAGACATTTTTGGTTTAAGTCAAGCTTTTGATCTTCTGATAAGGCGCATAGGGCATATTGATCCATTTAGACCCTCAGTAGAATTCAAATTGAATCTATTTTAGTATTGTTCGATAGACTTATTTTTAACATTATAAGAATGTCCTCATTTTTAAACTGTGACGTTGTTTGAGGATTCCATGAGTGTGTACTGAGAGCCTGTCCAATGTACTGACATTGATGTGGTGTGAAACGTGTCGTGTGTGTGTGTGAATGTCCTGATGTCTCTCCAGTATGAAATTAATATAGTGTGTTTGTCTTAATTATGGATGATTGGTGTGGAATCAAATGGAAGGTTTTTTGTATGCTTTCACACATTTAATCAAGTAAAATAAGTATTTGATCCCCTTCCAACTAGGGCTGGGCAATACGACCAAAATCTCATATCCCGATAACAATATATATCACGATATAGTACCTTTTCTGTAAATTCAATCAATTAATAGTTTATATATATTACCCACATGGAAAATATATATATTTTTTTTATGGAAGCATATGGGTAGCAATATTCAATTTGAAATGTAGTATGCAAAATGACAATGCAATATGTAAAATTACAATGCATTTCTCTATTTAAAAATATTTTCCATTACATTTGTGTAGCGTTTGGTGCAAAATGAAAATTCAATTATATAATTTACATTTGCCATTTCATACACTAGTTTTAATATGTAAATTGAATACATATTTTAATGCTTTATAAGTTGCAAAATGTAAATTAAAAAGTTACAGAAATGATTATGTTTAACATGTTCAAGCAAAAACTGTAGCAAAATGATCATTTAAATGTTATTTTTCTCAATTGCATTTACTCTCACAGTTAAGACACTTGCGATTGCATTTTCATTAAATGATCAAGTTGGCCCCGCCCCCACCCATTGCAATCTTTTTTTTATTAAGTTTGTGCTGTACTTTTTTTTTTTTTTTTTTGTGCTGCTTCGTATTTTTTCGATATTAAAGGAATATTTCTAGGTCATTTTGAGATCACCCAGCCCCCCACATGCTCCAAAAAATATAGTCTTGTTCGTTTGTGCCGGTTAAAGTTTTGTTAGTGCTGCTTCGTTTTTTAGGATATTAGACATTTAATTACAGTTGATGACGTCATTCACACCTGTACGCCCCCCGACCTGCTCCACATTCACCCTAAATAGTCTTGTTTGTTTGTGATTTGTTTGTGCGGGAAAAAGTTTTGTTTGTTCTGCTTTGGTTTTTAAAATATTAGTCTGAGTTATAGACGATGACGTCACCAGCTGTCACGGTTTGGGTTTTGTTTCTTGTTCCTTGTTCTGGTCTGTCATGTGATCCCGTTTTAGTCATGTGATCCTGCCTTGTGTTCCCTTGTCTGTTGTGTCATGTGGTCATTGGTTGATTGTTTAATTGTTCACAGGTGTCCCTTGTCTTGTCGTTAGGCTTGTGTATTTAAGCCCTTGTGTTTGCCCTGTGTCTTGGTCTAGGATTGAATGTCTTGATGTTCCAGGTTCTTGTTTTGAGTTCCATGCCTTTGTTTTATGTTTGGGAATTAAAGTTGCATTTGGGTTCTCAACCAGCTTGCCTCCAGTAGCATTCGTTACAGAATCCTAGACCAAACATGGACCCAGCAATCTGTCTTTTCCGCCTCAGCCAAGGTAACCGTCCAGTGGAGTATTATGTGGAGGGGTTTTGTGGACTTTGCCATGAGGTTGATTTCAATGATGAGGTCTTGAAAGACATGTTTCGCCATGGACTTAATGAGCCTCTTTACCACCACATGCCTGCCAATACCCATCAATGCACCCTGGTGCAATATATTGACTTTGCCCTGTTGTGGAGCGGCTCGTCATTTACTGTGGGCTTTGAGGATGAGGAGCCCCACAAGCACACGGTATCCTCTCAGCCTGAGCTTCTTCACGTCAGTCCTGCCGAGCCTGAGCTTCTTTACGTCAGTCCTGCCGAGCCTGAGCTTCTTTACGTCAGTCCTGCCGAGCCTGAGCTTCTTTACGTCAGTCCTGCCGAGCCTGAGCTTCTTTACGTCAGTCCTGCCGAGCCTGAGCTTCTTTACGTCAGTCCTGCCGAGCCTGAGCTTCTTTACGTCAGTCCTGCCGAGCCTGAGCTTCTTTACGTCAGTCCTGCCGAGCCTGAGCTTCTTTACGTCAGTCCTGCCGAGCCTGAGCTTCTTTACGTCAGTCCTGCCGAGCCTGAGCTTCTTTACGTCAGTCCTGCCGAGCCTGAGCTTCTATAAAGTCAGTCCTGCCGAGCCTGAGCTTCTATAAAGTCAGTCCTGCCGAGCCTGAGCTTCTTTACGTCAGTCCTGCCGAGCCTGAGCTTCTTTACGTCAGTCCTGCCGAGCCTGAGCTTCTTTACGTCAGTCCTGCCGAGCCTGAGCTTCTTTACGTCAGTCCTGCCGAGCCTGAGCTTCTTTACGTCAGTCCTGCCGAGCCTGAGCTTCTTTACGTCAGTCCTGCCGAGCCTGAGCTTCTATAAAGTCAGTCCTGCCGAGCCTGAGCTTCTATAAAGTCAGTCCTGCCGAGCCTGAGCTTCTTTACGTCAGTCCTGCCGAGCCTGAGCTTCTTTACGTCAGTCCTGCCGAGCCTGAGCTTCTTTACGTCAGTCCTGCCGAGCCTGAGCTTCTTTACGTCAGTCCTGCCGAGCCTGAGCTTCTTTACGTCAGTCCTGCCGAGCCTGAGCTTCTTTACGTCAGTCCTGCCGAGCCTGAGCTTCTTTACGTCAGTCCTGCCGAGCCTGAGCTTCTTTACGTCAGTCCTGCCGAGCCTGAGCTTCTTTACGTCAGTCCTGCCGAGCCTGAGCTTCTTTACGTCAGTCCTGCCGAGCCTGAGCTTCTTTACGTCAGTCCTGCCGAGCCTGAGCTTCTTTACGTCAGTCCTGCCGAGCCTGAGCTTCTTTACGTCAGTCCTGCCGAGCCTGAGCTTCTTCACGTCAGTCCTGCCGAGCCTGAGCTTCTTTACGTCAGTCCTGCCGAGCCTGAGCTTCTTTACGTCAGTCCTGCCGAGCCTGAGCTTCTTCACGTCAGTCCTGCCGAGCCTGAGCTTCTTCACGTCAGTCCTGCCGAGCCTGAGCTTCTTCACGTCAGTCCTGCCGAGCCTGAGCTTCTTCACGTCAGTCTTGCCCAGCCAGAGACTGTTCACGTCATGCTTGCCCAGCCAGTGTGTATCTCAGACCTTAGTATTCACCATAGTCCCAATATGTAGGTATGATTTAGACATCAGTGTGTGTTTGTAGCTCAGGACTCACTTTTCAACATCGGGCCAATATATATGATTTAGACTTCAGTAATTTGGTGGAAAGGGAGTTGTTGCTCAACTTGCTTGCTGTAGATGCATTACATTTATGGATACACAGTATCTTGAGCCCTTTTGAGCCATGGCACTCAAACAGATAATTACTATATAGCATTGGTATTTAACAATATTTTATGGGTCTTAATGTCAATGTTCTCTCTGGCTTTGACTGATTTGCCTTGTATTTTAGGAATTACATTTAATTTAATGTTTTTTTTTTTTTTTTTTTTTTTTTAGGCACAAAAGTCAGTGTCAAAAGGAAGTGGTTGGAAGAAGAGGTTGGAGCGGTTGAAAAGCATATGATGCATTTCATACGCAGCTGTCGAGTGCCTGGGAAGACGGACTGTGTCTCATGCCTGTTGGCCGAACCTCAGGCACTGAAAAACAGAGACTGGTCTGCTGTTAAGTTTTATATTAATAACAGAATTACAGCTTTGAAAAGACAACAGAGTCTGTAGGACAGATTTTTCTACATATTTTTTGTTAAATCGATTTGAGTAGTTCCATTTTAAATAAAAATGTCCTGATAATTTACTCTCCCCATGTCATCCAAGATATCCATGTCTTTCTTTCTTCAGTCGAAAAGAAATTAAGGTTTTTGAGGAAAACATTCCAGGATTTTTCTCCATATAATGGACTTCAATGGCAAAGGTTCAAATGTAAGTCTCAGTGCAGCTTCTAAGTCTCTACACGATCCCAGCCGAGAAATAAGGGTCTTATCCAGCGAAACGATCGGTCATTTTCTAAAAATAAATAAAAATTATATACTTTAACCACAAATGCCAGTCTTGCACTATCTCTGAGATGCGCCACGCATTACGTCATCACGTTGGAA
>CM042415.1:22891532-23026532 GCA_023634145.1 Thymallus thymallus | reverse complement strand
TGTGTGCGCGTGTGTGTGTCAGTCAATCCTAGGCACTAACAGGATTAGTTGTGTTGTGCTTTGCCGTTGGGTTGGCAAAACAAACACAGCCTCAATGACACTGTCTCCCAGTCACCTCA
Organism: Thymallus thymallus; assembly: GCA_023634145.1. Classification (NCBI taxonomy): domain Eukaryota; kingdom Metazoa; phylum Chordata; class Actinopteri; order Salmoniformes; family Salmonidae; genus Thymallus; species Thymallus thymallus. The sequence continues at coordinate 23,026,413 of CM042415.1, read as the reverse complement.
CACACACGTTTTGCCTTTGTATTGGGTAAATTAAACATTAAAATAAATCACATTAAAATAAATCACCATTACAGAAATTATCACCACGCTCTGTTGTTGTGAGGGAAACTATCGCCATGGTGATGGTGTAACTGCATCTCAGGGCATTCACTCTGAAAATAACTTTCTTTCTAGTATTTGAGTAGCAGCTCCAAGCAGAAAATGTACCACAACAATGCCTGTGGAACAATAGTAGTGGCACTAGTGTCAACTGTAGTATCCTATCCTGCGTATCAACCAGCCGGCTCTTTTCAATGGTCACCCTCATATTTGGAATAGCTGAGTGCACAAGATGCCTGGTGGGCTATGTGTCTCCCAGTGTGTGTGTGTGTGTGTGTGTGTGTGTGTGTGTGTGTGTGTGTGTGTGTGTGTGTGTGTGTGTGTGTGTGTGTGTGTGTGTGTGTGTGTGTGTGTGTGTGTGGTGGAGTGGGTCAGGCTGCCAGTGTCAGGGTGGGTCATTGTAAGGCCTGGCGTCCGTCAACACTACCGTGATGAGACAAGAACAGGTGCAGCTCAGGAACAACAGCTGCTGGCAAGCAAACACACACACACACACACAAGCGCCGACACACACAAACACACTAGCTTACAAAGGGAGCGACAGACGGACGGACAGACGGACGGACGGACGGACGGACGGACGGACGGACGGACGGACGGACGGACGGACGGACGGACGGACGGACGGACGGACGGACGGACGGACGGACGGACGGACGGACGGACGGACGGACGGACGGACGGACGGACGGACAGACAGACAGACAGACAGACAGACAGACAGACAGACAGACAGACAGACAGACAGACAGAATAGAGGGGATGTGGAAAAATAAGTGAAACTACATGGTTACCAGCTTAATGTAACAGAGACAGGAAACTAGCCCACTGATACATGGTTACAAGCTTTATGTAACAGAGACAGGAACCTAGCCCACTGATACATGGTTCCAAGCTTAATGTAACAGAGTTAGGAAACTCGCCCACTGATACATGGTTCCAAGCTTAATGTAACAGAGTTAGGAAACTCTCCCACTGATACATGGTTACAAGCTTAATGTAACATAGACAGGAAACTCGCCCACTGATACAGGCAGAGACGAACAAAGAACAAAATGTAAAAGTGGAAATATGTTCTTTGGGCAGACTACTTTCTCATTCAAAGCTCCTGAATATTGAGCAGATATCAGCCTCAGGGACTTTATTGCTGTGATGTCAAGCTAAGTGGTGACCTTTGGGGGAACACATTGATATGTATCAGATGCTAATGAAGAGATCTGACATTTACCCATGAACTAGGATGAAAGAGAGGAGAGCCAAAGAGATGGAGGGATGAGATGGGATGAATGGAGGGGGGCAAGAGACAGAGGGATTTAGGGAAAGAGAAAGAGGGAGAGAGGTGGGTTGGAGGTTGGGGGATGAAGACCAACTTTGGGGTCCAGTGGGAGGGAAGAGGTAGATGGGATATAGGAGGGAGGGAGGGAGGGAGGGAGGGTTATTCTGTCAAAATTTGAGGGAACAGAGGAAGAGGGATAAGAGGCAGTTATACAGGCCAGGTCAGCTTTGGGAGTGAGGATAGGAGAAGGAGTTGGGGAGGAGGAGGGGCCGGGGGGGGGGGGGGGGGGGGGGGGTCTGTGTTTTTATGTCTCAACGGAGAGGGTGTATGACTGACTGTCACTTCTAAACTATGTGAGATGTCTAAACACCAAAAGTATGTCTGTCTAGATTCTAAACCCTGACGGGCCTCCTGGTGCTGAGCTGTGGTGAGATATACAGGGACACCAAATACTCAACTAGAAGTTCATCTTAAATCAACTGAGGCACTTCCAACCAGCATACTGTTGTCACAAGACACTTAGCACTATTGGGAACATATCAGTTTAAATATAAACATAGGAGACTCTGTTTCTCACTGATTCCACTACAAGTCATTACTGTCCTCATAGTATTCTAAACTAGGCTCTTTAATGGACATAATAACGGAAGATGATTCCCTAACAAGAGACAATGATACTGGCAGGAACCAATTAAAGTAACCTTAGAACAGGACAGCAGACTACAAGAGGCTTCCGTCTCTAGTCTCTATCATAAATCCCTTCAGTCATAACTTGTGGTCGATTCTGATTATCTATTGTTGACAGAGATGATATCTAGCAGCCATCCATTTTGATTCCAACATCCTCTGACCTTATCAAGGTTCACATTACAGCTCTGTTGTTCTAATGGGGTGTCTGCCTGGGTTGTTTTCAGATGGTTGGTGGCTGTGTGTGTAAGATTAGGGTTTGTGTGTATCTGTGTGTGTATTCGGGGTGTGTGTGTGTGTGTATCTGTGTTTGAATGTGTGTGTTTGTGTGTATCTATGTGTACTGTATGTACGCCCAGACAGGGATAATGCAGGCCTGTCCCGGATGTAGATGCCACAGAGTACCCCTACACACCCCTACACCACAGCTACCGGAGGTGGTACAGACTATCTGCCTGGTACAATACCACCTGCAGAGTGGCAACAATACTAAAGTTTTATCAACACATCTTCTGTGCTACTCGTTCATCGAGCACTCTTGATCATCGCTACTCCCTATACGGGATGGCTACAAGGCCCTCCCCCACCCTCCCTTCGGCAAATCAGACCACGCCTCCATTCTGCTGCTCCCCTCCTATAGGCAGAAACTTAAACAGGAAGTAACAGTGGTAAGGACTGTTCAACATTGACCTGACCAATGTGAATATATGCTTCATACTGCCCCAACAGATCCACAGATGATGCAATCACCATTGCACTACACACTGCCCTATCCCATCTGGACAAAAGGAATACTACAGCTCAGCCTTCAACACCATAGTACCCTCCAAGCTCATCACTAAGCTCGGGGCCCTGGGTCTGAACCCCGCCCTGTGCAACTGAGTCTTGGACTTCCTCCGATACGCTGATCCTCAACGCGGGGGCCCCACATGGGTGCATGTTCAGCCCTCTCCTGTACTCCCTGTTCACCCATGATCGCGTGGCCACACACACGTCTCCAACTCAATCGTCAAGTGTGCAGACGGCACAACAGCGACCTGGGCCACGGCCTGTTCACCCCGCCACCTTCTAAAATCAATCATATCAAATGTTATTTGTCACATGCGCCGAATACAAAAAATGTAGACTTTACTTTGAAATGCTCAGTTAAGAACTCTTTCCAATGATGCATTTAAAAAGTAAAACATAGTAACACAATAAATTAACAATAAAATAACAATAACGAGGCTATATATAGGCTATATACAAGGAGTAGCGGTACTGAGTCAGTGTACTGTGGTATGAGGTAGTTGGGGTGATTGATTGAGGTAATATGTACATGTAGATAGGGGGTGAAAAGCAGAAAGCCTGTGTAGCCGTGTTAACTCTAGAAGGTGAGGACGGTGACGGTGGATCAAAGCTGGGGCAGAGAGACTGAAAAACAGCTTATATCTCCAGGCCATCAGACTGTTAAATAGTCACCAATAGCCGGCCTCCACCCAGTACCCTGCCCTGAACGTTAGTCACTGTTACTAGCCGGCTACCACCCGGGTACTCTACCATGCACCTTAGAGACTGCTGCCATATGTACATAGTCAATTAACACTGGTCACTTTAATAATGTTTACATAATGTTTTACCAATTTCATACTGTATGTATATACTGTATTCTAGTCATGGCTCATCCTATATAGCTACTGTGGTACACACCTTTTCTATTCATATAATGTCCATACTGTCTATACACACCATCATATACATATATCATTATATTCCGGATGTTCTGTTACCTAATTCCTTTCTTTTAATTTGTGTGTATTGTTTTGTATTCTTAGGTATTATTGCACTGTCGGAGCGAAACATAAGCATTTCACTGCACCTACGATAACATTTGATTCGATTTGATTTGACCCACACACACTCTCCGTCATTTAGTCAGATTTCCTGTTCTAGTTTCAGTCTAAGCGGTCCTCCAAAGAGAGAGGACCATAGCTCACTGGTCCCTGGTATAAACAAGGTTGTGAAAGGTTGGGTTGCTACGCTACATGTTGGACACATCTGCTGAAGGTCAGGTGGGTTTAATAGACTTGTGTCTAAGATGAATCAGAAGCTCAGTGTTTTATTTGACCATTCAGCTTATTTACCTTCAAGGGCTTGTTCACCGAGCACGCACACACAGCTTCTGTTTGACCACCTCTGGATGGGTAGGGAGGTGAGTGTGTGTGTGTCTGTGTGTGTGCGTGCGTGCGTGTGTGCGTGTGTGATGATTCAGAGGCTGTGAGCTGACGTTCTCCACTGAATCAAACAGGACAGGTTATTAAGCGTACGGACGCATCCACAATCTACTGGGCCATAAAATGCACTAATTAATCCTATTCCTCAGTGACACAGATATCAGTATGATAATCCATATATCCTCCTCTGTTATGCCATAAAACACTGATCTCAGAGTCCCCCTCCAAAGCTCAATGACTCGGCAACAATTCCTGTATGTCTATCTGTGTCAAGGGGTCCACTGTGCTGTGCTTTGAGGGAACTTTACCCAGAGTGTACAGCCTTAGATAGATCACAGCCTATGGTGTGTGTGTGTGTGTGTACGCTCTCTGTTTCTCTCTCTCTAGGGTTCTGGGACAAAGTTTAGGGCCCTTGGACAAACAGTGTGAAGTGGGATACAAGGTCAGCTCAGCTCGGCACTTTTGTTTCACAAGACAATCTGCCTCGCCACTCCAGTTGTCTTGGCAACAGGGTCAGGAGTCAAACCCCTTCAGTGGGAGGCTTGGTTAGGCCTGTCTGGCTGTACTTTGGAACAAAGGTAGGAGAGGGGGAGACAGGGAGGGAGAGAGGAGAAAAGAGGAGACTGAGAGGGGGATTATGAGGATACAGATGGTAGTGGCGGGAAAATGTTTATATCTACTTACTAAATAAACAAACTTTTAAATCTACGAGTCAGGAGTTGCCCCTGCTTCCCCACAATGGCAGGAACATAAACTAAATAATTTAGAGAATAAGGATTTAGAGAGAGGAAGTGTGTTCTCTCTAACCAGATTAAGGGGTAAAGAAATAAGGTTGGCTGCCTTAGGAAAACAGGTTAGATATATTGTCTGTTATTTTACTACCAATGTATTTAGCTGGTACTCTCGTCTATTAAGAGTTACAGTCTAAAATGTAACACATCTTTCATAGAGAATATCAGCAAGGTTGTTAATAAAGCAAAATTATTTGACAGAATCTGGTTCCAGTATACAGTATATATATATATATATATATATATATATATATATATATATTAAAAGAGGGTTCCATCCATCGCCCAGCCTGGATATGAGACCTTGAATGTCAGTGCTGCTGTATATAACAAAGGAAAGCTGTGAGTGTGACAGCCTAAACACTAAATTACATTTGGAATTGGCTGGAAATATAAAGCAGAATTTCATTACCGTCCCGACCAAAAAGATACAAAGCAGAGGAGAGACAACCAATTACTGGAAGCTCTCTGTCTCCTAGCGCCCAGTGCCCATTTTCAGAGAAACTCAATTTGAGCCTGCTTGTGAGTGTACACCTAAAATATTTCATCAAAAAAGAGAGAGTGAGAGGGGAACCCAATCAGTGGGTGTCACTAAAGAGACAGAGATGAGAAAAGGTGTTAATATTTAATGTTTGGGGCCCAAATCTGCCCCTCTCCCTCTCTCCCCCCTCCTCCCATCCCTCTCTCCCCCCAGGCACTCCAATTATGAATCCTGTCGTCTTTCCCCCAACTTTCCCAATTTCTCTTTCCCCATGAAAGGCAGCCTAGGGCCGAAATGAAATTTGGAAGAGGGACCGAGAGAGGAGGAGGGGGTTTCATTTGAAAACTAAAGGAGGGGAGGGGCTCTGTAGGAGTAGCAGTAGGTGGTACAGTACAGAGAGGGGGGTAAGAAGAAGATGAACATTCTAGAGTGCAAAGTGAGTAGGTTGGGGTGAAAGAGAGGGAGCTGTGGAAGGACAGATGAGTTCATGAACGAGAGGAGGGGGAGAGAGGAAAGGCCCTCACAGAGGGGGAGGTGAAGACAGTGCTCCTATTGAATTCCCCTCCGTTTCTCTCTATTTACTATGGTAAATGAGTTGCCAATGATATGCATTGTTTAGCAGAAGCAATCTGCCTGCGTGTGCTGCTGCTAATATCACTCACACCGGTGATGGGGGCTCAAAATGAACTGAATGAATTAGCGAGAGAGGCAACCTCAGACAGAGATGGAGGGATTGAAGAAAGACGAAAAGGGGGAAGGTGGGATTTGGTATGAGGGGAAAGGAGGAAGAGGAGGAGGAGGAGGAGGAGGTCCTCTGTATAAATCTGCTTGGGATGTTTGGCAACACACAGTGCAGGGGCACCTCTGTTATGTCATTGGAGATAATTTACAGCAGAGGAAGGATGTAAGAGAGAGAAGGATGGGAGGAAAGGAGAGAGAAAAGGGGGATGAGATAAGTGCTGAGTCAGAAGATGAGTATCTCCCCTACAGCCTTCTCTCTCCCTCTCTTTCTCTTTCTCTCTCCCTCTTTGTCTCTCTCCCTTTATGTCTCTCTCCCTCTCTGTCTCTCTCCCTCTCTGTCTCTCTCCCTCTCTGTCTCTCTCCCTTTCTGTCTCTCTCCACTACCCCCTTCTCTCTCCCTCTCTGTCTCTCTCCCTCTCTGTCTCTCTCCCCTACCCCTTTCTCTCTCTCTCCCTCTCTGTCTCTCTCCCTCTCTGTCTCTCTCCCCTTTCCTTCTCTCTCCCTCTCGGTCTCTCTCCCCTACCCCCTTCTGTCTCTCCCTCTCTCTGTCTCTCTGTCTCTCTCCCTCTCTGTCTATCTCCCTCTCTGTCTCTCTCCCCTTTCCTTCTCTCTCCCTCTCTGTCTCTCTCCGTCTCTCTCCCTCTCTTTCTCTCTCTCTCTCCATCTCTCTCCCTCTGTCTCTCTCCCCTACCCCCTTCTCTCTCCCTCTCTGTCTCTCTTCCTCTCTGTCTCTCTACCTCTATGTCTCTCTCCCTCTCTGTCTTGCTCCCCTTTCTGTTTCTCTCACTCTCTCTCCCCTCTCTGACCTCTCTCCTTCCCATCTCCTTTACTGACCTCTCTCCTTCCCTTTTTCTGGGCCTCAATCTCTGTTGACTGAATTCTGTTCTCCCTCTGTGTTTTTCTCTTCATCTCACTTATTTAGCATTAATAGAAGGCCCCATGTGGCTCAGTTTACTCTTCTTTCTAGAAAGACTTGTGTGTCTGTAGTGTAATGTAGAATAGTGTATTGTACTGTAGTGTTCTGTAGTGTAGTATACTGCAGTGTAATGTACTGTAGTATACTGTACTGTACTGAAGTGTACTGTAGTGTTCTGTAGAGTACTGTATTATAGTGTACAGTCGTGGCCAAAAGTTTTGAGAATGACACAAGTATTGGTCTCCACAAAGTTTGCTGCTTCAGTGTTCTTAGATCTTTATGTCAGTAGTTACTATGGTATACTGAAGTATAATTACAAGTATTCCATAAGTGTCAAAGGCTTTCATTGACAATGACATTCAGTTTATGCAAAGAGTCAATATTTACAGTGTTGACCCTTCTTTTTCAAGACCTCTGCAATCCGCCCTGGCATGCTGTCAATTAACTTCTGGGCCACATCCTGACTGATGGCAGGCCATTCTTGCATAATCAATGCTTGGAGTTTGTCAGAAGTTGTGGGTTTTTGTTTGTCCACCAGCCTCTGAGGATCGACCACAAGTTCTCAATGGGATTAAGGTCTGGGGAGTTTCCTGGCCATGGACCCAAAATGTAGATGTTTTGTTCCCCGAGCCACTTAGTTATCACTTTTGCCTTATGGCAAGGTGCTCCATCATGCTGGAAAAGGCATTGGTCGTCACCAAACTGTTCTTGGATGGTTGGGAGAAGTTGCTCACGGAGGATGTGTTGGTACCATTCTTTATTCATGGCTGTGTTCTTAGGCCAAATTGTGAGTGAGCCTACTCCCTTGGCTGAGAAGCAACCCCACACATGAATGGTCTCAGGATGCTTTACTGTTGGCATGACACAGGACTGATGGTAGCGCTCACCTTGTCTTCTCCGGACAAGGTGTTTTCCAGATGGCCCAAACAATCGGAAAGGGGATTCATCAGAGAAAATGACTCTACCCCAGTTCTCAGCAGTCCAATCCCTGTCCCTGATGTTTTTTCTGGAGAGAAGTGGCTTCTTTGCTGCCCTTCTTGACACCAGGCCATCCTCCAAAAGTCTTCGCCTCACTGTGCGTGCAGATGCACTCACACCTGCCTGCTGCCATTACTGAGCAAGCTCTGCACTGGTGGTGCCCCGATCCCGCAGCTGAATCAACTTTAGGAGACGGTCCTGGCGCTTGCTGGACTTTCTTGGGTGCCGTGACGCCTTCTTCACAATAATTGAACCTCTCTCCTTGAAGTTCTTGATGATCCGATAAATTGTTGATTTAGGTGCAATCTTACCAGCAGCAATATCCTTGCCTGTGAAGCCTTGTGCTGCTGTAGTGTAGTGTACTATAGTATAGTGTGCTACAGTGTAGTGTACTGTAATGTAGTGTAGTGTACTGTACTGTACCATAGTGTAGAGTGGTTGCCAGGGAAAACTAGGATACAGTAGCTGGCTCTACTTTGATTCAGATAAAAGGCATCCAGCTATTATTGTCCGTTTGGAAAGGAGGAAATGTGTTTGTGACAAGGGAATTCTGAAAGAAAGGATGCCTTTCAATGATTTTTCCCTGGACAAAAGATCCTGTAACACTTTACTTACAGTGCATTGGTACAGTGGATCACAGGTCTATAATGCTGTATTACTTGTTATAAGCATTCATGAGCCTTTATGGTGCACAATGTATTGCAACCATATCATAATGCATTATACCTGTACCTGTCGGCTTTAAGTTACAGAAAAATCACAGTGCCCCTTCAGTTTGTCATCAGTCTGTCTTGCACTAAGACCCCAGCCCTGCCAAAAAGCCTCCCTATGTGTGCCCCTACAGTCCTGCCAACCCACATGTACTTCATACTGATGAGTCAGAGGGGAACTTCTAACTAGTTCTAATTACAGTGTGATTGCACACACTCTCTCTCACACACACACCTTTTCCATGTTTCAAAGTTATCCTCTCTTCTCTTCTGCCTCCTATAAACATGTTTCCAACTAATTATTCTTCCTTAGTTTCTCTCTCTACCTCCTCTCTCCAGGTCCCACATTCTCACACTCAAGTGTTTTGTTGGTGGGACAAAGGCAGTCCCGTTGGCAAACGGGTTACACATACTGTCAGTAGGCAGGGGTAAACAGGGAGAGGGTACTGTAGTTTACTAGGGTAAACAGCATGGTGCCGCAACCCAGCTCTCACTTCCTGGCTCTAACAGTCACAGACACTTCCTACTGTACCATACTACTGTTGAGACCAGACATAAGGAAATAATACTTTCAAATGCTTGAGGTGCGCTTGAGTATACCTTTCTCTGTACAATGGAAAAGTCCCAATCCACCCCTTCCCTCCCTATCTATCTATCTCTCTCTCTCCTTCTCTGTCTGCTTCTACCCCCCCCCCCCTACCCCCCCGCCCTCCACTTGCACTCTCCCTCTACAGTGGTTGTGAGTGGCACTCAGACAGTCTCATTTAGACAGGAATCCCTTCAGTTCTAATGAGGCTCTGCTTTGGCAGCAGATACAGAGAGAGAGAGACAAAGAGAGAGAGAGACAAAGAGAGAGGGCGAGAAAGAGAGGGGGGGGATAACTATACTGTTTAATGGTTCACTCTACACTACAGCCACCAGGGACATGGTTTGGTAAAGAGAGGGAGAAGAAAATGAGAGATGTAGAGAAAATGTACGCTGGGGGCCAAAAGTTTGGAATATTACTAATTCAAGGGTTTTTCTTTATTTGCTCTATTTTTTTACAATGTAGAATTAAAATGAAGACGTCAAAACTATGACATAACACATATGGAATCATGTAGTAACCAAAAAAGTGTTAAACAAATCAAAATAGATTTTATATTTGAGATTCTTCAAAGTAGTCACCCTTTGCCTTGATGATAGCTTTGCACACCCATGGTGTGTCATAGTTTTGATGTCTTCACTTCTATTCTACAATGTAAAAAATAGTGTAAATAAAGAAAAACCCTTGAATGAGTAATATTCCAAACTTTTGGCCACCAGTGTATATTCTCTTTATTAGTCACTATTATTCACCGACATCAATTCATAATGACCTGTTAACAAGACTGCGGCTGTATGTCAGGCGCACACAAAAGTCTGAGTCTTCAACCAGCAGAGAGACATGAATATGGTGAGGACAGGTCTAAATGATGCTGAATTGTCCCACTTTGTCCTCTATGTGAAATATGAGTGGCCTCTCTGAATAAAGGGGTCTTAGAATAGGGCGAGTGTACTCCTTAGGGGGCCAAGTCACAGTGCATGACAAGTCAGCGTGACAATAATGAGATAACAGGCCCAATGGAGAACACCCTCCTTCTTTTATCAGCCCATCACTCCTTTTTAACAGGCCTTGCTCAGCAGGCCGGTAAAGCCGATGGGTCTGAGAGGGAGAGATAGAGGAATAGAGAGAGAGAGATAGAGGATTAGAGAGAGAGAGAGAGAGAGAGAGAGAGAGCGAGAGCGAGAGCGAGAGCGAGAGCGAGAGAGAGAGAGAGCGAGAGCGAGAGAGAGAGAGAGAGAGAGAGAGTGGAGGAGAGATAGAGATGGTGGTGTGTGTGGTAGGGTAGAAAGACAATGTGTATGGTGGTGTGTGTGTGTGTGTGTGGTAGGGGAGAAAGACAGTGTGTATGGTGGTGTGTGTGGTAGGGGAGAAAGACAGTGTGTATGGTGGTGTGTGTGGTAGGGGAGAAAGACAATGTGTATGGTGGTGTGTGTGTGTGTGTGTGTGGTAGGGGAGAAAGACAGTGTGTATGGTGGTGTGTGTGTGTGTGGTAGGGGAGAAAGACAGTGTGTATGGTGGCGTGTGTGTGTGTGGTAGGGGAGAAAGACAGTGTGTATGGTGGTGTGTTTGTGTGGTAGGGGTTAGTAAATGACAGAGGAAGTCAGTCAAGGCTGCTGTGGACTAAGGGAGAGCACTTACGAAATGGAGGAGAGAAAGAGAAGGGGAGAGAAGGAGGGGGGAGGTGCAGAATATGGGTCAGTGCCTCCGGCCTGGCTGGTAAAGTCACTGTACTGCTCCCTACTCTGCTCTGTTCCACCATCACAATCACCCTCGCACCTGCCACCTCCCCCCGCCTCCCTCTCTTTCTCTCTCTCCCTCCTTTCTTTCTCTCCTTCCTTTCCCTCAGACTTAACTCCTCCCCCCTCTTAGTCAAACAGGCTTTAACAGTGTTGACAGTGCCAACAGGAGGTTGGGAGAAGGAGGCCAGAGAGATACTCTAGCCACAAGGAGATCACATTGTACTGTGTGTGTACCAGGTAGTGTGTCACTTGCTAAGTGTGTATTAGTATTCATTAGGGCAGCAGCTACTCTTCCTGCTAGTGTGTCACTAGCTAAGTGTGTATTAGTATTAGTATTCATTAGGGCAGCAGCTACTCTTCCTGGGGTCAAAACTCATTAAGGTACAGAAACAAAACAACAACACTAGCTAACGTCACACTTTCATCAAGCAGATCTCACACTTTTCATTTGGTTGTTCAAACTCCCCCCTGGATTAAAACAAGATTGATTGATTGGTCTTATCTTTCCTTATCAATCCTCATGTCAATGTGTCTTACAGATTTACTACGAACTCTCCTCTTTCTGAGACAGATTTGTGAATCACTCATTGTTTTGGGATGTAGTTTGTGACCTGTCTCTCTGCCCTTCGTCCTCAATCCATCGTTCTTATCTTATTAAGTGTAGATTTATGACAGGGACTGAGGGTGGTCAGAGACAGGACTTCACCCAAACAATATGAACGATCTGCTGGGGTTATCAACACCCGCTGTCCCAAAACACAGAATAATCCTCCTCAGATTTAAAAAGCTCTGTCTCTCCTTAAAGGTCCAATGCAGCCGTTTTTATCTCGATATCAAATTTCTGGGTAACAATTAAGTAACTTAATGTGATTGTTTTCAATTAACATTTTCAAAAAGAAACAAAAATAGCTTCTTAGCAAATAGCAATTTCTCAAGCAAGAATTTTACTAGGACTTTCTGGGAGTGGTCTGAGTGGGGAGGGGAAAACTGAAAATGATCTGTTATTGGCAGAGAGGTTTTGAACTCTCTTTCTTATTGGTCTATTATCTAATTCACCACCTGGTGATGTCACCAGGCAGGCCAAAACTCCATCCCTTCAAAACAGGCTGAAATGTCAGGCAGTCTTACACTAAAAGGGCATCATCACGTTTTTGACTGCACTGGGCCTTTATGTGCATACCCTTCAACCCACCCCAAAACTCATGCACACATGTACTCACTCTCACTCTCACACACACAGCACCATCCAACTCCCCCACCTACAAACTTCCTCCCCCACCTACTCCCTCCCTCCCCCACCTTCTCCCTCCCTCCATTCAGATCTCCTTATTTTTCCCTATTATGGCAGATTAACTTATAATGCTTGGATGAACTTCAGTAGGTGGGGGGTAAAGAGTCACACATCAATACACACAATCACTGGCAGACACACACTCACACAGAGACACACACACACACACTCCCACAGAGACACACACACACTCACTCAGAGACACACACTCACACAGAGACACACACACACTCACTCAGAGACACACACACTCACACAGAGACACACACACACTCACTCAGAGACACACACACACTCACTCAGAGACACACACACTCACTCAGAGACACACACACACTCACTCAGAGACACACACACTCACTCAGAGACACACACTCCCACAGAGACACACACTCACACAGAGACACACACTCACACAGAGACACACACATTCACACAGAGACACACACACTCACTCAGAGACACACACATTCACACAGAGACACACACACTCACTTAGAGACACACACTCCCACAGAGACACACACACACACAGAGACACACAACCACTCCCACAGAGACACACATACTCACACAGAGACACACACACTCCCACAGAGACACACAGATTCACACAGAGACACACACACTCACACAGAGACACATGGACAGACACACATGGACATAGACACCCAGTTAGACGGTGAGACACACACACACACGTCCAGATACAGTATTCTCTGTCTGGGGTACTCCGAGACAGCCTGTTAGGACTGTAAACAGGTCAGGTCCCAGGCTGAAAGAAAGAGAAAGACAGAAAGGGATCCCTGGAAAAGCTCTATTCATCTATTAATCCAGTTGATCCCTGAGAGAATGGAGGAATAATACACTGTTCATCATTCCCCTACACTCCTCTTTCCCTCTTCTCACACTCTCTCTTTCTGTTTATCTCTCTCTTTCTGTTTATATCTCTCTTTCTGTTTATCTCTCTTTCTGTTTATATCTCTCTTTCTGTTTATCTCTCTTTCTGTTTATCTCTCTTTCTGTTTATATCTCTCTTTCTGTTTATCTCACTCTTTCTGTTTATCTCTCTCTTTCTGTTTATCTCTCTTTCTGTTTATCTCTCTTTCTGTTTATCTCTCTTTCTGTTTATCTCTCTCTTTCTGTTTATCTCTCTTTCTGTTTATCTCTCTTTCTGTTAATCTCTCTCTTTCTGTTTATCTCTCTCTTTCTGTTTATCTCACTCTTTCTGTTTATCTCTCTTTCTGTTTATCTCTCTCTTTCTGTTTATCTCTCTTTCTGTTTATCTCTCTCTTTCTGTTTATCTCTCTCTCTCTGTTTATCTCTCTCGTTCTGTTTATCTCTCTCTTTCTGTTTATCTCTCTTTCTGTTTATCTCTCTCTTTCTGTTTATCTCTCTTTCTGTTTATCTCTCTCTTTCTGTTTATCTCTCTCTTTCTACCTTTCTTATTCTCACTGATTCTCTTTCTCTCTCTAAATATCAGTCTACCACTCACTTACCCACCAAATGTAAATTATCTGTCTACCACTCAAATACACTCTCCCGTCTTCTCCCTCTTGCTCTCTCTCTCTGCCTCTGCCTCTTGCTTCCACTGTCTTCCACAATATGCATTGACTGAATTTGGCAGGATATGAAATTGAGTCTGGCAGAGAGGCTTTTCTGCCTGGGTTGAGAGGGAACCACACTGACTTTAATTAGACAGTACAGCATTGACCACATGGCAGTCTGACAGCAGTTACACACTCACTAGTCTGACAGTGGTTACATACTCACTGGCATTGCTAGACTGGGGACTGGGAAAACCCTCTGACAACCACACACAACACTGTTAGAAATTACACGCACACACATACAAACTGGTGATATACTGTTTAATAAAATCTAATATCTCATCCCAGTCATGTTATGTTCTCTATGTGGCGCCACAATGTTGCCGTTGCACGTCGTGTCTTAACATGTCTCAATACAAAAACAAAGGGTAGAAATGCTTACAGTAACACTGCACTACACATTCTACACATAAATAGATAGGTCCAGTGGGTATAGAAGGAAGTTCTGTTAAGGCCATAAATAGATAGGTCCAGTGGGTATAGAAGGAAGTTCTGTTAAGGCCATAAATAGATAGGTCCAGTGGGTATAGAAGGAAGTTCTGTTAAGGCCATAAATAGATAGGTCCAGTGGGTATAGAAGGAAGTTCTGTTAAGGCCATAAATAGATAGGTCCAGTGGGTATAGAAGGAAGTTCTGTTAAGGCCATAAATAGATAGGTCCAGTGGGTATAGAAGGAAGTTCTGTTAAGGCCATAAATAGATAGGTCCAGTGGGTATAGAAGGAAGTTCTTTTAAGGTCATAAATAGATAGGTCCAGTGGGTGTAGAAGGAAGTTCTGTTAAGGTCATAAATAGATAGGTCCAGTGGGTATAGAAGGAAGTTCTGTTAAGGTCATAAATAGATAGGTCCAGTGGGTTTAGAAGGAAGTTCTGTTAAGGCCATAAATAGATAGGTCCAGTGGGTATAGAAGGAAGTTCTGTTAAGGTCATAAATAGATAGGTCCAGTGGGTATAGAAGGAAGTTCTGTTAAGGTCATAAATAGATAGGTCCAGTGGGTATAGAAGGAAGTTCTTTTAAGGTCATAAATAGATAGGTCCAGTGGGTGTAGAAGGAAGTTCTGTTAAGGTCATAAATAGATAGGTCCAGTGGGTATAGAAGGAAGTTCTGTTAAGGTCATAAATAGATAGGTCCAGTGGGTATAGAAGGAAGTTCTGTTAAGGCCATAAATAGATAGGTCCAGTGGATATAGAAGGAAGTTCTGTTAAGGTCATAAATAGATAAGTCCAGTGGATATAGAAGGCCATGGTATGTATGATATGTGTATCAGTACATGGTATGTATAACACACATATTTCCCATATCAGTCTGCATATATGGAGACAGTGGTATGCTGATAATGTATGCACAAGAGTGCACACACAAACACACACACTCTCCACTCCCCACTGTGTTGACCTCCCTAGCATTCCTGTCTAATCTGCCTCATAATGGCACACCTGTCCTCTCTCATTCTGTACCTCTGTCTTGCATTCAGAGCACAGCAACAAGGGCCCAGGGGAGAGGGAGGGGGAGAGGGGGGATAGAAGAAGGAGAGAGAAGGAGGTGAAGGGGGAGGTGGGGGTGTCCAGTCAGCTGACCCAACTCCTCCCAAATTCCCAATCCCCTCCCTCCCTCACTCTCTCTGTCCCTTAGTGTGTTTCCATGGAGAATGGTCGTGGGTTACAGAAGGGGTGGGGGGATGGGTGGAATGTTACCACGGTGACAGACTGGGAGGTAATTGTCATGGCTGTATAGAAAGATTATTGGGAAAGAGGGGAGAGTGAGGGGAGAGTGAGGGGAGAGTGAGGGGAGAGTGAGGGGAGAGTGAGGGGAGAGTGAGGGGAGAGAGAGGGGGTGAGGTCTAGGGTGGAGTCAGGTCAGTCAGTCAGGCGCAGATTGGAATACCACAGAGGCCACAGCGGTCACATTATTATTGATTGCATGGCATTATGGGCGCTGGGGATGGACTGTGGGAAGGCTGGGGGGGTCCTACTGAAGACTGAGGACTTAATGGAGCCGTGACATCAAAGTCAACGTGGTGACATTGACCCTGCAGGGGACAGGCACTAGAGGGTTAACACAGAACGTCCAAAACACCACAGGACAAACCAATAAAAAAAAAACAGGCAAAGAAAGGGAGAAATATCCACTGACTGTTTGCTTCGACCACAGGTCTTTGTCGCGTTATAGAAAGCAGCGAACAGAGAGGGAACATTTCTGCCTGTATGTGCATAGCTAGACCCAGCTACAGTCACTGGGAGGACCTACTTCAGCCTTTTAACTAACTGGGCCTTCATAAAAAATAAAATCCTCTTCATTGAGACCGTCATTACATTATTATTCATAACTGTGACTAATATAAATGTGAGATAATAGGAGGAGAACGTCTGGAAACGACTCATTGATTTGTTTTTGTTCAAGTTTTAATGTTGTGTACAGAAGTACAGTGGAATGCCTTCTTGCAAACTCAAATGTGTATCTAATTTAAATTAATTTCAGTACGTTCCTTGTCTCTCTTTGTGTCTCCCTCTTGGTGACCAAATGTAATGTAAAACTAAACTATAAAGATTGAGAGAGAGCTTTCAGTGGTGTGAATGAAATATACCTGTAACTGTCATCCCTGGCCCAGGCCTCAGCCAACTGACTATAAAGATGTCTATCTATCTGCTGAGCTAACCCCCAGTCGACCGATGCCATCTGGAATGTGTAAAATCCATCCAAGACAAAACAACACACGTCTCAACCTGTCCAGACCAGGCCTTTAGGAGATGGGAGATAGAGGGAGGGAAGGAGAAGGGGAGAGGGGGAGGAGAGGGAGGAGTTTAGGTGAGGGCAGGGAGGACGTGATGAACAGAGTGTGTTGGAAAATATTGAACAAACAGATACAGAGTGAGGCTGATACACAGAATGGGTGAAAGAGGGATTGGGAGAGAGGCAGGAGAAAGGGGGAGAGAGGGAGGGAGTGAAAATGAAGGGGAAAGAAAGGTCACCCACCCAAAAATGGGGAATGCTAGCAAGGGTTTTACACTAGTCCTTGACTTTGGTGATGTCATTTACAAAATAGCCTCCAACACTCTACTCAGCAAATTGGATGTAGTCTATCACAGTGCCATCCGTTTTGTTACCAAAGCCCCATATACTACCCACCACTGCAACCTGTATGCTCTCGTTGGCTGGCACTCACTACATATTGGTCGCCAAACCCACTGGCTCCAGGTCATCTATAAGTCTTTACTAGGTAAATCCCCGCCTTATCTCAGATCGCTGGTCACCATAGAAACACCCAACCGTAGTATGCGCTCCAGCAGGTATATTTCACTGGCCACCCCCAAAGCCAACACCTCCTTTGGCCGCCATTCCTTCCAGTTCTCTGCTGCCAATGATTGGAACGAATTGCAAAAATCCTTGAAGCTAGAGGTTCCTATCTCCCTCACTAACTTTAAGCATCAGCTGTCAAAGCTGCTTATCGATCACTGCACCTGTATATAGCCCTTCTGTAAATAGCCCACCCTACTACCTCATCCCCATATTTATATTTATTATTTTTGCACTCCAGTATCTCTATTTGCACATCATCATTTGCACATCTATCATTCCAGTGTTAATGCTAATCTGTAATTTATTTCACCACTATGGCCTATTTATTGTCCTACCTTCCTAACCTTACTGCATTTTGCACTACATTTGCACACTCTGTATATAGCTTCTCTATTGTGTTATTGACTGTACGTTTGTTTATTCCCATGTGTAACTCTGTGTTGTTGTTTTTGTCGCACTGCTTTGCTTTGTCTTGGCCAGGTCGCAGTTGTAAATGAGAACTTGTTCTCAACAGGCCTACCTGGTTAAATAAAGGTGAAATAAAATAAATAATTTAAACTAGTCCAGCCACACCCACATTGTACACCCCCACTCACTCCCCGAGACCACCAAACATCCACATGTTTGGGTGGCTATCCACCGAGTAAAAAAAGGTGTTTTCCCATGTTTAACCCTTCCTCACCCTACTGCAAACTGTAATTAACCCCTTGACAGCAGAGCTTCATGAGGCTCTAAAACACAGTGCCCACTTCCTGTATCTCACAAAATGCAGCAGAGACACCCTCCAACATGCTTCCTCCTCCTACACACTCTCACACTCTTTTAAAGTGCCCCCGTGTGACTTAACACTATATATTTCCTTCTGGCATGTTTCCTGTCTCACATGACACACACACCCATTTCCTAAACATAAATTCCCTAATATACTACTCTATAAGGTCTGTTCTGATACAGTGCCAGTACCAGAACCTCAGAGACACATCATTAATACATCTGTGGCTTTATTAGCTCTCCTGACACACACCTCTTCCACTGACCCATCTCACTGACCCATCTCACACTGACCCATCCCACCGACCGACCGAAGACCGACAGACAGGCAGGCAGGCAGGCAGGCAGGCAGGCAGGCAGGCAGGCAGGCAGGCAGGCAGGCAGGCAGGCAGGCAGGCAGGCAGGCAGGCAGGCAGGCAGGCAGGCAGGCAGGCAGGCAGGCAGGCAGGCAGGCAGGCAGGCAGGCAGATTAAAAAGTAGGAAGACTGGCACAGGAAAACAATACAGACCGCCAGCATAACACCATCAAAGGAGAGAGACAGAGCATGAATGAGAGAGAGAGAGAGAGAGAGAGAGAGGTGTGTCAAAGTGCCCTTGTATCCCTTTAATCGTGGTTACCACATACCAGGGAGGCAGACTGTATGAAGAGGAAGCGAGAGAAGAGAGGAGAGGGGGAGGGTGGGGGGGTGGATGGAGGGATAATGTGGAGGGGAGGGAGGTTTAACTTTAATGTTTTGTTTTAATTAAGGGAATGTTAAAACTGACAGCATGGCTGGATAGATGGATGGCTAGATGGATCTTAATGAAGGAGACTGTCGGTGGAGGGAGGGGGCACAAGATGGTGGTGTGTGTGTGTTGGGGAGGGTGGACTGGGGGATTTAAAGGTGTGTGTGTGTGTGGGAAGGATGGCAAGATGTGTTTGAGAAGGTTTGGAAGAGGTTGTGAGGGGTGGGGCAAGATGGTGTGTGTCAGGGGTTAGGACGGGGTATTGAGTCTTAACTATCAGCAACTCTACCATCCTTGCACTGAAATACTCCTCCTCCTCAAACCTTCTGTACAAGTGCAGCTAGGGGGGGGGGGGGGGGGCTACAAAATGGAAAGAGAACAGACAACAAATACCAAATATCTCTACACTTAAGATGTTACAGTACGCTGTAACGAAGCTTACAGCTGCAAATTAGGAGATATGAAAGAGAACCCTTTGACATGTCAGATATCTAACTATACTAGGGACCAGATGAGAGAATCTGCGTCTGTCATCTGATGATTTGACTATCAGAGTGGTGAGAGAGATGAAAGCAGACGTGACACCATTGAACTTGTTTCAATTAGGCAAGCCAGAGGCAGAATGACAGGCCTCCCGACGATTCAGAACATTAATTACCCTGTCAGACGCAGAGACACCAATCATAAAATAACCCTGCATAGAAAGACCCTCAGTTATTATGAAGCGTATTTCAAAATGATAGGATTTTCTTTTTAATCGAAAAGAACACATAATCAAGTTTCAAGTTTAAATGTCACATGCACAAGTCCTGTGAAATGCCTTTCTTGCAAACTCAAAACCCAACAATACAATTATCAAAACCCAACAATACAATTATCAATAACGATGTAATACAAAAAAAAAGAACTAAGAAATATGAAGAACACAATAAGTAAATAATTATACTATATACAGGGTCAGTTCCATACTATATACAGGTTCAGTTCAATACTATATACAGGGTCAGTTCCATACTATATACAGGGTCAGTTCCATACTATATACAGGGTCAGTTCCATACTATATACAGGGTCAGTTCCAATACCAGGGCCCTGTGAGTGTGTTGGAGTGACAGTGTAGGGCCCTGTGAGTGTGTTGGAGTGACAGTGTATGGCCCTGTGAGTGTGTTGGAGTGACAGTGTAGGGCCCTGTGAGTGTGTTGGAGTGACAATCTAGGGCCCTGTGAGTGTGTTGGAGTGACAGTGTAGGGCCCTGTGAGTGTGTTGGAGTGACAGTGTAGGGCCCTGTGAGTGGGCATAGAGACAGTGTAGGGCCCTGTGAGTGTGTTGGAGTGACAGTGTAGGGCCCTGTGAGTGTGTTGGAGTGACAGTGTAGGGCCCTGTGAGTGGGCATAGAGACAGTGTAGGGCCCTGTGAGTGGGAATAGAGACAGTGTAGGGCCCTGTGAGTGTGTTGGAGTGACAGTGTAGGGCCCTGTGAGTGGGCATAGAGACAGTGTAGGGCCCTGTGAGTGGGAATAGAGACAGTGTAGGGCCCTGTGAGTGTGTTGGAGTGACAGTGTAGGGCCCTTTGAGTGTGTTGGAGTGACAGTGTAGGGCCCTTTGAGTGGGCATAGAGACAGTGCCAAAATACAAATAAAAGGTAAATAAAACTACATGGTAAACTTAGTCTGTAGAGCTATTTTGTTAGCTATTTATCAGTCTTATTGTTTGGGGATAGAAGTTGTTCAAGAGCCTGTTGGTGTTAGACTTGATGCACCGGTACCTCTTGCCGTGCTGAAGCAGAGAGAATAGTCTATGGCTTGGGTGGTTGAAGTCGATTTTCCGGGCCTTATTTTCACACCACCTGATATAGATGTCCTGGATGGCAGGGAGCTTGGCCCCAGTGATGTACTGGGCTGTCCGCACCACCCTCTGTAGCGCCATGCGATCAAGGGCGGTGCTATTGCCATACCAGGCAGTGATACAGCCAGTCAAGATGCTCTCAAGGGTACAGCTGTAGACCTTTTTGAGGATTTGAGGGCTCATGCCAAACTTTTTCAACATCCTGAGGAGGAAAATGCAACGTCGCCCCTTCTTCACGACTGTGCGTGTTTGGACCATTTTAAGTCTTTTGTGATGGACGTGAAACACCAAAATTAAACATATCAGTATTGGCCCAGAGGCCCAGGAGCCACGCTAGTCAATTATACCTCCGGATGGAGGTGTGATGGAAACGTGAGGGGGGTGGCAAGACCCCCTTCACTACAGTTACACTATAGGTTACAACATTGCTCAAGTACTGGTGGCAATGGTGGTATTTTAAGTTTATTGAAATTAAGTTCAGGCTTAAGTTACAGTTGCAATGCTCTTCAACTTACACTGTTGCTAAAGTTGGACTGTTGTTTACAGAACATTGTTGTCTGTGCCAGTGTTGCTAACAGAGCTGTGTACAGAGCTGTAGAGTGACAAAGCTGTTTTGGCTACAGCTGAGAGACCAGGCAGACAGAAAGACAGAGAGATAGAGAGATAGAGAGATAGAGAGAGAGAGAGAGAGAGAGAGAGAGAGAGAGAGAGAGAGAGAGAGAGAGAGAGAGAGAATCATCAGGTTATTGTTTCATGTTTGCAGTGTGGCTTTGGCTGCCCTCGATGAGTCAACTGACTAATAATCCACTGCTGCCCTGTCAGCAACACACTGAAATGTGAGAGAGAGAGGGGAGGGAGAGCAGAGAGAGAGGGCAGAGGGAGAGAGACGAGGGGGTAGAGGGAGAGAAAAAGGTATAACCAGAAGGAAGAAGAATGAGAGAGAAAAAGAGAAAACCAGAGAGGTAGTATTGTGTAAATTCCAATTCTTTATAGTTATTGTATAATTTCCAATTCTTTATAGCTCTCTGAATATATTCAGCTTTGTCAGAGACAAGATATCTTTGTCCTCAGCAGATAAGGGTAGGGTGTAGGCAATCTCCTACCACTCAGCAGGTTGACCGTTGACCAGAGGGATGTCACCAGAGTCAGGAGACTCCCCCAGGGGTAAAGGCTTCCTGTGTACCTCCCATTTTTCTGACTTACAACTAGACATGTATTCTGTGCCAATGTTATCTCCAAATAAGGAGAAAACAAGAAATAGCATCAGGAGTTTTGAGACCAGGTTGGAGGAAAATAGAATGGGTGGAGCTGTGATAACTGTGTCTAATGAATAAACATTTAACAACTTGTACATAAGCCAACAACTTAGAGATGTAGGGGAGTGGTGGTTCCTGCAGGGGAGTGGTTCCTGCAGGACACTCGGCTTCATTGTCTTTTTGCAATAAAGTCTATCTTGCTTCTACAAACTCCAGAAGTGCTTTCATTTTTTAGTAAGAGGAAGAGTTTTTTCCACTACAGTAGACGGGGAGAAGGGAGTAGCTATAAAGAGGAAAGAGAGACGGACGGACGGACGGACGGACGGACAGACAGACATAGGGAAAGCGACAGGAGGGTGAGAGAAACAGACGGTCTTGTCACTGAATGTGTGTAATCTGATCTACAGCGGTCGTCCGTCCAGCTGTCACCCTCGCTCTCCCTATCCCTATCCCTGTCACCCTCGCTCTCCCTATCTCTGTCACCCACACCCTGTCCTCCCTCTATCCCAACTATTTCTTTAGTCACTGTCCAACCGAGAGAGAGAACGAGAGAGAAAAAGGAAAAGGAGAGAGAGAACGGGAGAGGAGAGGAAGAGAGATGAATGACGAGAGAGTAGAGGAAGAGGGAGGGAGAAAGAGAGAAAGCCAGGACGAGAGAGATGAACGGATGGGTAGCCACAGGTAGAGAGAGCCATGTGGGGTTGGGTTGTTGGTTTTGGCTGCAGCCATGTAGCCATAAGGCCTAAATCATTACCGTTAAAAACACACTGACTCATATGACGTCTCTCCTGTTGCCTTTTCTGTATGCTACAGTAGCTATGGGTTGGGTATTTACTAGATGCTACTGGTTGTTAGTTGGCTACCGGTTTCTGTGGCCCACGGTATTTAGCTGGCTTGGTGTGGCCTGTCGTGCCAATGTACTGCATGGGTTTGATGCTTTCCTGAACAGTTGGGACCAACTGCCCCCGTATTCACCCAGCGCCAAGCGAGCATCCATACCAGATGGAAGAAGCTGGGTGGGGGTGGAAGTGGGCGAGGGACAGAGGGGTACTAGACAGTAAGGGGGGTAGGGGTGGGCGGGGATAGTTTCTGGCTCCACCTATGTCCTCTACTTGCCTGCCAAAGGAGCATGGTTTGACTTTGACAGGGATCATACCACCAGCTGGGTGGAGGAGAGGAAATATAAACCATGGAATCATATGGACAACAGTACGACAGGATGGATGGAGTGAGAAATCAGGAAGAGAGCTACAGTGATTGGAGAGACGGATGGATGCATAGATGGATAGTAGTAGCAATGGAATCTACAATTTGCATCCTGTAGTACTAATTCCAAAATGTTCAGGGACACTGTAAAGTCCATGGAGAATAACAGCACCTCCTCCCAGTTACCCACTGCACTGAGGCTAGGAAACACTGTCACTACCGATAAATTTACGATAATCAAAAATGTAAATAAGCATTTTGCTACGGCTGGCCATGCTTTCCACCTGGCTACCCCTACCCCGGCCAACAGCTCTGCACCTCTCGCAGCAAATTGGATGTAGTCTATCACAGTGCCATCCGTTTTGTTACCAAAGCCCCATATACTACCCACCACTGCAACCTGTACTCTCTCGTTGGCTGGCCCTCACTACATATTCGTCGCCAAACCCACTGGCTCCAGGTCATCTATAAGTCTTTGCTAGGTAAATCCCTGCCTTATCTCAGCTCGCTGGTCACCATAGCAACACCCGCCCATATAGCATGCGCTCCAGCAGATATATTTCACTGGTCATCCCCAAAGCCAACACCTCCTTCGGCCGCCATTCCTTCCAGTTCTCTGCTGCCAATGACTGGAACAAATTGCAAAAATCATTGAAGCTGGAAACTACTATCTCCCTCAATAACTTTAAGCATCAGCTGTCAGAGCTGCTTATCGATCACTGCACCTGTATATAGCCCTTCTGTAAATAGCCCACCCTACTACCTCATTTGCTCATTTGCACTCCAGTATCTCTATTTTCACATCATCATCTGCACATCTATCAGTCCAGTGTTAATGCTAAATTGTAATTATTTCGTCACTATGGCCTATTTATTGCCCTACCTTCATATTGTTGTTTTTGTCGCACTGCTTTGCTTTGTCTTGGCCAGTTCGCAGTTGTAAATGAGAACTTGTTCTCAACTGGCCTACCTGGTTAAATAAAGGTGAAATAAAAAAAACTTTGCAACGGAAAAGCCTGTTGAAACCACGTCGGACGATGACGTCGGCAGACCAGTCGTGATGGATCGGCGGGGCTCCGTGTCGACAGTAGAAGGTCCAGGCCGGTTGACAAAGGTGCTGTAGCCCGGGAATTAGCTAGTACAAGTCGGCTAGACGGGAGATGGGCCTAGCTCGAGGCTAGCTCAAGGCCAACTGGTGCAAGCTTCTGGACAGTAGTGTTAGCCAAACAACAGCCACTCGGTGCAGCTAGCTAGGTGCGATGATCCGGTGATTTCGGCAGAAATCCGGTGAAGTGGAAGAAAACGCAATCCGATATGTGCAGGGTTGGTAGCACTCTGTGCAGACTGGCCGATATTGTCCGAACTAAAGCTGGCTGATGCAGGCAGAGCAGTGGTGAGGACCGCTAGCAGTGTCTAGCAATGGCTAGTAGCTAGTTAGCAGGCTAGCTAGCAGGCTAGCTTCTGTCCGAGGTTCAGTTAAATGAGAAAGAAATAAAGAAATAAAGAAAATAGTACATCCATTCCACATTGGGTGAGGCAGGTTGCAGGAAAAGTATATGAGGAATAAGAAAAATATACAGAAAAACAGACTAATTACAGACTATTTACACAGGACATGAGACAGGACAAAAAAAACACATCTACACTGTTACACCATCTTGGAATCATGTAGATAGAGATAAAGATAGAGTGAGAGAGAGGGGGGGATGAATGGAGGGATAGTTGTAGTTGTAGCTAGGGAGGCACCATCTCGCGGTTGGTTTACACTGATTCCCCCCTTAGGCCCCATCTCCAGATGGTACTTCTATCGCTGTGGGACCCACCCGACCCCCCAGCACACACACACAAACTCACACACATACACACCGCCTCCTATTTATAACCCCTATTAAATCCGGATTCCAGGCCAGGTTGAACTGAAGTCATGTTCACATGCTCCCCAGGCCACCGGCTGATAGTGACGAATGCCCACACACACACTGAGGGTCCACAGTACCTCCACCTCCCACACACACACTGAGGGTCCACAGTACCTCCACCTCCCACACACACACTGAGGGTCCACAGTACCTCCACCTCCCACACACACACTCATTGCTATGTTAGCTCAGTTAATGAAGAATACATTCCAAGCACACACAGTCAACACACTCAAAGCCATTAACCTGGAAAATCTACAAGGACTCTCCCCTTCACACACACACACACACACGACCCTTCACATACTGGTTAGAAATCAACAACTCCTTCTGTGCTTGAGTCTCTCCCTTTTCTGTGCCAAAGTCTACCTCCCTATACCACTCCCCTCAATCCACACTTACCCTCCTCTCCTCTCCTCTCCTCTCCTCTCCTCTCCTCTCCTCTCCTCTCCTCTCCTCTCCTCTCCTCTCCTCTCCTCTCCTCTCCTCTCCTCTCCTCTCCTCTCCTCTCCTCTCCTCTCCTCTCCTCTCCTCTCCTCTCCTCTCCTCTCCTGGCTGTGTGTGTAATCAGCCTGCATTAATACCTGCATTCCAACAGCCTGAGGAATGTCTTAACAATGTAGTCCTGTTCCCCCTTCCTTCAACCACAGGTACTTAGAGAGGGGGAGGGGGAGGAGGGGATTGGAGGGGGAGGAGGGGAAAGGAGTGGAGGGGAGAAGAGTAGGGAAAGAGTTGGAGAGGGAGGCAGGAAGAGAGGTGGGGAAAGAGGTGGGAAGAATGCGAGGGGTAGGAAGGGGGAGAGATGTGGGGTAGTGCTGCACTATAGTGCCCTTCGGCAGAAAACACTTTAAATTCAGACACACAGTATTGAATATAATACTCCTACCTCTCTCAGATAGACACTCAAGCACCATTAGATACACACTAAAACACCCAGGAGTATCACTCACATAGTATCACTCACTGCAAGACCCCTTGACCTTTTCTACATCTTGTTACGTTACAGCCTTATTTTAAAATGGATTAAATTAAAATGTTCCTCATCAATAATTTTTGCGAATTTCTTCAAAATAAAAAACATAAATACTTTATTTACATAAGTATTCAGACTCGAAATTGAGCTCAGGTGCATCCTGTTTCCAATGACCATCCTTGAGATGTTTCTACAACTTGATTGGATTCCACCTGTGGTAAATTCAATTGATTGGACATGATTTGGGAAAGCACACACCTTACTATATAAGGTCCCACAGTTGACAGTGCATGTCAGAGCAAAAACCAAGTCATGAGGTCAAAGGGGTTGTCCATATAGCTCTGAGACATTGTGTTGAGGCACAGATCTGAGGAAGGGTTCCAAAAAATGTCTTCAGCATTGAAGGTCCCCAAGAACACAGTGGCCTCCATCATTCTTAAATGGAAGAAGTTTGGAACCACCAAGGCTCTTCCTACAGCTGGCCGCCCGGCATAACTGAGCAATCGGGGGAAAAGTGCCTTGGTCAGGGAGGTGACCAAGAACCTGATGGTCACTCTGACAGAGCTTCATAGTTCCTCTGTGGAGATGGGAGAACCTTCCAGAAGGACAACCATCTCTGCAGCAATCCACCAATCAGGCCTTTATGGTAGAGTGGCCAGACGGAAGCGACTCCCCAGTAAAAGGCACATGACAGCCCACTAGGCATCTAAAGGCCTCTCAGACCAGGAAAAACAAGATTCTCTGGTCTGATGAAACCAAGATTTAACTCTTTGGCCTGAATGGCAAGCGTCACGTCAGGAGGAAACCTGGTACCATCCCTACGGTGAAGCATGGTGGTGGCAGCATCATGCTGTGGAGATGTTTTTCAGCGGCATGGACTGGGAGACTAGTCAGGATCGAGTGAAAGATGAACAGAGCAAAGTACAGAGAGATCCTTGATAAAAACCTGCTCCAGAGCACTCAGGACCTCAGACTGAGGCGAAGGTTCACCTACCAACAGGACAATGACCCTAAGCGCACAGCCAAGACAACGCAGGAGTGGCCTCGGGATAAGTCTCTGAATGTCCTTGAGTGGTCCAGCCAGAGTCCGGACTTGAACCCGATCTAACATCTCTGGAGAGACCTGAAAATATCTGTGCTGCGACGTTCCCCATCCAACCTGTTTTTGCTTTGTCTTTTTGGGGTATTGTGTGTAGATTGATGAGGGAAAAAAACGAAATGTGGAAATGCCCAGGGGTCTGAATACTTTCCAAATGCACTGTTTGCTATGCCAGCTGTATCAGTCAGGGCAGACGTAGTGAAAACCAGTGGCACCAACAATGGCCTAATCTGCCTCCAATACTCCGTCCCTCCTCTTGTCCTCCTTTGTGAGAGGCCTTATTAATGAACATGTGTCCTCTCTGGACCTCTGATTAACCAGCCCCACCCTGACAATCTGTTCAGTATGCGCAAGCACAGACGCACCCACACACACCGCCCATTAACACACACACACACCCCAACTCCCCCTGCACGCGCTCACTGATGTCTATTTGACGAGGAGCATCATTCATTATCATTGCTATGGAGACACCCAGTGGGGTGGGGCTTTATAGGGAGGGGTGGGGGATAATAGGATGCTGTTTTAGTCGTACCTGGTGTTCTCTCTTTTTCTATCTATTTGTGCCCTAAACCTTCCAGAAGCCTGACATATGCTCTTTAGATCGCAGCTTAATAACCATGTCCTTTTCCTATACCATTCCCCCTTAATTAACTTTAAGATGATCATCGTAATCCATCCGCCCAGGGAGAAAGCAAGATGGGCGCCCATAAGGGCCATTTCAATTACTTTAGTCCTTCATAACTACAGGCATGAATCAATTAGGTCTAACATCACTGGTGGAATCACCATCCAACACATAGATCAGATGGACAAGTAACTGTGAATCATTTACTATTATGGAGTCATAACTGAAATTGAATCCTATCGATTCAATATTAAATATGAATTTGGACAACACGAGATAGTACTTCTAGTGCTGGGTTGGATCAAATTAAATCAACTATGAAATTATATGATACCCTGCTTATGTAGCATCACCGTAATCTAAACTAATAAAAGAGAAAGCTAGGCATTGAATTCAGTTCTATGCTTTGAAGACCATTCACTCAGAAATACAATAAGAACCAAATCTGTCCAGACATGGCCATTGAAGAAGACCCCTTAGGGCTGAAACAGATCTGTACAATAACAACAAGCCGAAGGCTTTCCTCTGTGGGTGGGTGGGTGAGAGAGAGAGAGAGAGAGAGAGAGAGAGAGAGAGAGAGAGAGAGAGAGAGAGAGAGAGAGAGAGAGAGAGAGAGAGAGAGAGAGAGAGAGAGAGAGAGAGAGAGAGAGAGAGAGAGAGAGAGAGAGAGAGAGAGAGAGAGAGAGAGAGAGAGAGAGAGAGAGAGAGAGAGAGAGAGAGAGAGCGCTCAGTCTGCCTGCCAACTCTTATTGAGAAATGACATGTCATTTAACTGTGTTATCTGTGGGAATCCCCGGAGCTTCAAACCCTTCCGGCCTGATTACCATTATTAGTGGAATGTCAATCAAACGAGGAATTAAATCATGATCTGAGAACTCCCGCTGTCACCCTGCTGCTGAGCCTATTGTGATGGTGATTAGCAACAGACGCTCTGGACACTCATCTCTAATCTGTCTGTGGCATCTAGAAGAGATGGAGAGGGACAGAGGAGGACAGGAAAGATGGAGGATAGAGTGGGGAGAATTCAAAAAGGTAAGAGAGACAGAGAGGTAGAAGAGTGTAATAGACAGGGGTAACGGAATGTAAGAGGGACAGAGGGGTAGAGTGGTGAAAGAGAGAGACAGAGAGGAGAGAGTGTGAGGTAAATTGGAAGAGATAATGTAAGAAAGACAGATAACTGTGAACTGTAAATGAATGTCAGAGAAAGGAAGATAACTGTGAACTGTAAATGAATGTCAGAGAAAGACAGATAACTGTGAACTGTACATGAATGTCAGAGAAAGACAGATAACTGTGAACTGTAAATGAATGTCAGAGAAAGACAGATAACTGTGAACTGTAAATGAATGTCAGAGAAAGACAGATAACTGTGAACTGTAAATGAATGTCAGAGAAAGACAGATAACTGTGAACTGTAAATGAATGTCAGAGAAAGACAGATAACTGTGAACTGTAAATGAATGTCAGAGAAAGGCAGATAACTGTGAACTGTAAATGAATGTCAGAGAAAGGCAGATAACTGTGAACTGTAAATGAATGTCAGAGAAAGACAGGTAGAAGAGAGAGAATGGTCAATGAGCATGAGAAAGAGATGGGAAGAGGATCGTGAAAGAGCAGTAGATGAAAGTATTCATACCCCTTGACTTAATCTACATTTTGTTGTGTTACAGCCTGAATTCAAAATTAAAGAAATAAAGAAAGGGGTCGAGGAGGTGAGAGAAATACAGAGAAGTAGAGCGGTGAGAGAAATACAGAGAGGTAGAGCGGTGAGAGAAATACAGAGAGGTAGAGAGGTGAGAGAAATACAGAGAGGTAGAGAGGTGAGAGAAATACAGAGTGGTAGAGAGGTGAGAAAAATACAGAGAGGTAGAGAGGTGAGAGAAATACAGAGAGGTAGAGAGGTGAGAGAGGAAGAGAGATAGAGAGGTGAGAGAAATACAGAGAGGTAGAGTGGTGAGATAAATACAGAGTGGTAGAGAGGTGAGAGAAATACAGAGAGGTAGAGAGGTGAGAGAAATACAGAGAGGTAGAGAGGTGAGAGAAATACAGAGAGGTAGAGAGGTGAGAGAAATACAGAGAGGTAGAGAGGTGAGAGAAATACAGAGAGGTAGAGAGGTGAGAAAAATACAGAGAGGTAGAGAGGTGAGAGAAATACAGAGAGGTAGAGAGGTGAGAGAGGAAGAGAGATAGAGAGGTGAGAGAAATACAGAGAGTTAGAGAGGTGAGATAAATACAGAGTGGTAGAGAGGTGATAGAAATACAGAGAGGTAGAGAGGTGAGATAAATACAGAGTGGTAGAGAGGTGAGAGAAATACAGAGAGGTAGAGAGGTGAGAGAAATACAGAGAGGTAGAGAGGTGAGAGAAATACAGAGGCGAGAGAGGAAGAGAACGCGCTGTGACTTGAGGAGGATATTAACTGTCTTTCCTCTGTAACTTCTGTAACTCTATCACCCCACTGTCTATCTCTGTCAAAGTGAAGTTCACACAGGCTTTATTGGCCATGGTAGAGAGAGAAGGGGGCCTATGGAGCTCCTGGGAGAGGAGCGGAGGTAAGCTACACCCCCAACAAACAAAGACAGTGGGTTTCCTGCGGGCAGTCACCTGACGAGCCTGGCCCTGTGGTGGACAGACGATCTGTTACCTGATGTTACACTACCTTCACTCTCAGCTAACGCACCAGGAAGTCCCCTTTCTTACAGAGAGAGACCTTAACTCAGACTTAGGAAATACGGATACAGACACACACACACACACACACACACACACACACACAGTGACAAAAACATATGTATACAGTACAGTACACTTTCATACCACCTCTCCTCCTGCTCCACCTCTCTTCCTGCTCCACCTCTACTCCTGCACCACCTCTCCTCCTGCTCCATCTCTTCTCCACCTCTCATCCTGCTCCACCTCTTCTCCTGCTCCACCCATTCTTCTGCTCCATCTCTCCTCCTGCTCCACCTCTACTCTTGATCCATCTCTCCATCTGCTCCACCCATCCTCCTGCTCCTTCTCTCCTCCTGCTCCATCTTTCCTCCCACTCCACCTCTCCTCCTGCTCCATCTCTCCTCCTGCTCCACCCCTCATCCTGCTCCATCTCTTCTCCTGCTCCACCCATCCGTGAAGAATTTATATGACACGGTTTGTCAAAAAGTGAGGTTAACCACGTCTAGTTAAACCATTAACTAGATTAAAAACCATGAGAAATGTCTTACACAGTGAGGAATGTATATTCCTCACTGTGTAAGACAGAATGAGACAATGAGACAACATTGAACTGGAGATTGGAGATGAAATGGAGGAGAACAAAATAATTACTGCATCACAAACACACACACACACACACAATGCTGTTTAGCCTGGTGAACTCTATGTCACATTCCTTGGGATGGTGATAAGATTGAAAAGAACCGCTGTTACACAACAACCATTTGTTGACCATTCGTTAACACAACTGCCACCGGCTGACTGTCTGACGAGGGGACAAACAACTCACTCAGCAAGGGGTGCGTTCAAACACACAACATCCACTCGCACTCTCTCCAAAACCTTAGTCTACCATTTAAAGACCACTCCCAAACACAACTCTAATGTGGTTCCTGAAACACAGGGGTACGTTCAAGTCACACAGCGTCCACTAACACTGTCTATGCAGCCTTTCTCTAGTTCTGTCCTCAGCCTGCACCATACTGCATGGTGTGAAAGGACACAGGGTGTGTGAGGAGGAGAGGGGGTCATGTTTGAGACGGGTTCTACAACTGCTGTTGAGGCAACTGTTGATGTCTGAGAAGCAACAGCTTGAGAAGCTCCCACAGGACCCAAGACCCAGCTCAGAACAGGCAGACAGCTGGGGGAGCCGGGGGGACATCCAGAGGGGGTTAGGGTTAGAGTTTCTTAGCTGCCGGTAAACTGATCCAGCCTGCAGATCACAGGGTTTTCCACAGACTTCCTAATTGGTATTCCTGAATTCTGACTTTTCGCACGTGTGTGTATGCTGTATGTGTGTGTGTGTGTGTGTGTGTGTGTGTGTGTATGCTGTACGTGTGTGTGTGTGTGTGTATGCTGTACGTGTGTGTGTGTGTGTGTGTGTGTGTGTGTGTGTGTGTGTGTGTGTGTGTGTGTGTGTGTGTGTGTGTGTGTGTGTGTGTGTGTGTGTGTGTATGCTGTACGTATGAGTGTGTGTGTATGCTGTATGTGTGTGTGTGTGTATGCTGTACGTGTGAGTGTGTGTGTATGCTGTGCGTGTGTGTGTGTGTGTGTGTGTGTGTATGCTGTACGTGTGTGTGTGTGTGTATGCTGTAGGTGTGTGTGTGTGTGTGTGTGTATGCTGTATGTGTGTGTGTGTGTGTATGCTGTACGTGTGAGTGTGTGTGTATGCTGTATGTGTGTGTGTGTGTGTATGCTGTACGTGTGAGTGTGTGTGTATGCTGTAGGTGTGAGTGTGTGTGTGTATGCTGTGCGTGCGTGTGTGTGTGAGTGTGTGTGTATGCTGTGCGTGTGTGTGTGTGTGTGTGTGTGTGTGTGTGTGTGTGTGTATGCTGTACGTGTGAGTGTGTGTGTATGCTGTGTGTGTGTGTGTGTGTGTGTGTGTGTGTGTGTGTGTATGCTGTAGGTGTGTGTGAGCAAATGTGCATCTCCCTCTTTCAGTCTGGACAAACCAGGAACAACTGCTGGGGGTCGCCATGTTGTAGCATGCAATAGATCCTTCCTCTCTCTCTCCCTCTGCCTGACACACATTTATATGTAGCTCTAATAGCCAAACCCTCATCTCTGTGTATGTGCTGAATGCCTAAAAAGCCCCATGGATCCTGAATGAAGGCTCTTTGGCGCAGCATGTTTCTACTGCACTCCCACTAAATGCATTGGCAGCACTTAACCTTGTCTCCCCAAATAGCTTTTGAATTTTGAATTTTCCTTGCAATACAGCCCCCCCCCCCCCTACCCCCATTCCTTCTCCTTTCAAGGCTGCACTTGAAATGATCTACGCCCCCCCTGCCACCTCTCTGCACTATCATCATCATCTTTATCATCTTCCTCCCTTGAGACGACAAAACAATCGGGAACAACAGTAACACAATAGTCAGCTATAATCACCCCTCGTCCCATCCCTTGATCTCTCTCTTTCTCTCTCTCTCTCTCTCTCATCCTCTCTCTCCCTCCCTCTGTTTCCTTCCTCCCCTCGAATTCCCATAAAGCCACTAATGACAGGACAGCCTTGAAGCAGCAACCATGGAGAAATCAAAGGCGCTAGTAGTCAGCTTCCTCTCTCCATATCTCTCACTATCTCCCTCTCTCCCCAATCTCTCTCTGTCCCTCTCCTTCTCTTTAAACCCTGTAGTGTTTACTGTTTAAGACTGTTGTGTTGGATGGAATAGAACAGCGAGAGGGAGGAGAGAGAGAGAAAGAGAAAGAGAGAGAGAGAGAGAGAGAGAGAGAGAGAGAGAGAGAGAGAGAGAGAGAGAGAGAGAGAGAGAGAGAGAGAGAGAGAGAGAGAGAGAGAGAGAGAGAGAGAGAGAGAGAGGTGAAGAGACACTGGGATGTTTGCTGAGGAAACAGAAATGGAAGGGGTGTGTCCAAGCAGGCCAATCTTATTTTTCACTAATGAAAAAATTATCAACAAGAGTCATGAATCTGGGGTCAAATGTCTCCCAGGGTGGACTTAAAAACATCCCAGGCCAGCACCCTATCCAACGCACACAGCACAGCAGGACCTTCCTCCCAGCACCCTATCCAACGCACACAGTACAGCAGGACCTTCCTCCCAGCACCCTATCCAACGCACACAGCACAGCAGGACCTTCCTCCCAGCACCCTATCCAACGCACACAGCACAGCAGGACCTTCCTCCCAGCACCCTATCCAACGCACACAGCACAGCAGGACCTTCCTCCCAGCACCCTCTCTGGGCCGTAGCTCCAAACAGAGTAAAGACAACACAGTAAATCACCACAAACATCAATACACAGCAACGACTGTGTGTGTGTGTGTGTGTGTGTGTGTGTGTGTGTGTGTGTGTGTGTGTGTGTGTGTGTGTGTGTGTGTGTGTGTGTGTGTGTGTGTGTGTGTGTGTGTGTGTGTGTGTGTGTGTGTGTGTGTGTGTGTGTGTGTGTGTGTGTGTGTGTGTGTGTGTGTGTGTGTGTGTGTGTGTGTGTCTGTGTCTGTATGTGTGTGTGTGTGTGTGTGTCTGTGAGTCTGCATCTCAGCATTCTAATCATGGCTTTAGCTGCTCTTTTTGAAGACCTTTGATGATATTAGCAGAAAAGCTCTGAGGACTGTTTCTGTGAACCACATCATCCGATACCTGACTTCAAACTAGGATTAACCATGTGAAACCTGTCATTTCATACCCAGATGCCCACCATTGCCTGCATGTATGCCTGCCTGCCTAACTGCCTGCCTGCCTGCCTGACTGCCTGCATGCTACATGCCTGCTGCCAATTCACCAACTGGACTGTTTGAATTTCTCCCACCATGGGGTTCCACAGAGAACAAACCACAAAGAGATAAGAAAAAGCACTAGTTACGATTTGAAAAGGTTAGGACGACTTAAACCCTGTCCACAGTAACTCTCATCCACTATCATGAGGATTTATGCAGGAAGCTTAGATTCTCCACTGCAATGTGGTCTACATGAACCGAGCAGGGTGTAACCACTATAATGTCATATATCACATGAATGGAAAGCTGTCAAACCACTGAAATGCGGTTGATGTATGACTGGACCACAGCTCAACCAGTGTAGTGCGATCTCTTGGTGGTGAATAGGGCTCAATGTTTTGAAGTCTTGTGTGTGTTTGGATTAGCACCAGTGTGTTGTGATGAGGAGTGTCGGCAAGAGGCAGCCCCTCTCTGCCACAGAAATAACATTTGAATGAACAGACACTCAGAGCAAGACGAGCTCCAACCTGTTCATAGGAATACCACTCATTACTATGGGACCTCAGTGTTCAGCTCCATCTCCATCTATCTCCCCACTAACCTAAACCCAGTGGGGCAGCAGGAATCCCCTAAACTAATAGTAGTGCCAGTGCTCCTACACCTACAAATGTAGGATCTTAATTTGAGCCAGTTTGCTACAGAAAGAAAACAATTTGAATTCTTATGTGGATTATAATTCATGGACATTTTTGTACCGGTTGATACATTTTTTAAGGGCAAATGAAGTGTGAAATTTCAAACCTTTTTAAAACTCAAATACACTACAAGTTTACATTTCCTGAAAGGTCTCAGCAACAAAGGAGTGATCAAATTAAGATCCTACATATGTACACCCCCAGGTTAAATGATAGAGGGGGCAAACACCAACTTGCTTTCTCAAAACAGCCCTTATCGACCTGTCACTCAGGGTGGTGTTAGCTATCACTGTTTGGAGCTGTTGCACATGAGAGGAATTAATACGGATCTGGTGTGTGTGTGTGTGTGTGTGTGTGTGTGTGTGTGTGTGTGCTAACTTAGAATACCACCCCTAACCCCCTGTAAAAAAAATCTTGAAGACTTTTATCTCCACTGGCTAAATGGCAGGCTTTTAATTTCTCTGCTCTAATACCATAATAATTACACATGGCCGCGGGGGGTGGGGTTTGGGGTGTTTGATGCCGACAGGGGGAGCAGAAATTAAAGCAAGGAAATGACTGGGGGAATTAAGGGGTTGATAGACAAAGGGTGGAAGCTCAGAGTTTCCTACAGCACCTTGAACTCAGCTGACGGCCTGTCTCAGTGATTCTCTCTGCCACCCTTCTCAGTAACTAACCCCCCCCCCCCCCCCTCACACTTCCTCACCTGACCCCACCCTCCTTTGTGACCCCCCTCGCCCTTCCTCACCCGACCCCACCCCCTCTCACCACAAGAGAGCAAGGCTGACACAGGAAAGCCAGCAAACTCTTTTAGGGCGTGAAAGAAGCAAAAGCACCTCTCTACCAACAAAACATTTATCTAAACCCACACAACAAATGACAGTAGACAACTGCTGCATACACTATACACATTTTCCCCCTATGGTTCTTCCAACACATCAAACGCCTCATAGCAAAGAACAGGTGTGGGTCATTTACTAGTTAAAAAGTAACTTTCCTAGTCGGAAATAATCCTTAATCCGACAAATCTTTCCGATCCCTGGCTGGCATGAAGTCGTTATAGAAGTTTGGCTGTTGATGATTCTAACGCCGGGGTGACATGGTATGGCATGACAAGAGAGCCATTTCCAACCTGCACAGTTAAAACGGTCACAGGTCAATTGTGCTTCCGTCGGTACAGGCATGCAAAGCACCCTGGGACGGTCTGGCTGTCATGCATCGTATATTTGTGTCACACACTGCATATCTGTATTACACAGTCCCAGTGCGGTGTTATGTGTCCTGTGGTCCTTTTTGGTGCACCGTGGAATAGTTGTGTGGTGAGTCAGGATATGTGTATGTGTGTGTGTGTGTGACAGTATCCCTCAGAGACACACAGAAACCTGCTATTATTAGACAAACAAGCCAGGGGGAGGGAGGGAGAGAGAGAGAAGGCGGGGTTGGGGGTGAGAAGAGGGGAAGATAGAAGAGGCAGGAGAGGGAACGGTCTTGTGTCCTTTTAGAGTGAGAGAGAGGCGTACTGCAGTAACGTTTAGGGGAGTGCTGTTCTATTCAGCCACTGCAGGGGTGTCCTGGACCTGGACTGGTTGTACAGACTAAAGGGCCAGGGGTGGGGACTGGAAGAGCTAAGAACAGAAGCTCACTTAGCTACAATCAAGGCACCACCCACAGCTGTATCCAGCCTACTGCGTGAGGTACCAGGCCTTCAATTAGCTGGCTTAGGCTTTTAGTACAGGCACCTGTTTAGTCTCAGACACACAGACTACACAGGGCATCATGAAAGACTGGACTCATATAGCAGACAGCCACAGAGCCCGGAGAACAACTGTCTCAAAGACCAGGTGAAGAGTGGATGGAGGGAGGAGGAGCGGGGGCGGAGAGGACAGGGTAATTGCAATTGGAGATCTGAGAACGGTGTGGTAAAGGTTTAAAGGAAAAAGGGATGGAGCTGGGGAGAGTGAGGGATGGAGCTGGAGAGGGTGAGGGATGGAGCTGGAGAGAGTGAGGGATGGAGCTGAAGAGAGTGAGGGATGGAGCTGGAGAGAGTGAGGGATGGAGCTGGAGAGAGTGAGGGATGGAGCTGGAGAGAGTGAGGGATGGACCTGGAGAGAGTGAGAAATGGAGCTGGAGAGAGGGAGGGATGGTGCAGAGCGAGTGATGAATGAAGCAGAAGAGAGGGATGGTGCAGAGAAAATTAGGGATGGGTGTAGAAAGAGGGAGGGGTTGGGGAGATAAAGAGGGGGATTTTTGATGGAGAAAAAAAAGAGAGAGACAGAAAGTTGCCGATAGAGAGAGATTTTTAAAAAACAAGATGATGAGTGAGAGGCAGTGGTGAGGGGTACAATAGATAAGTCGAGGGAGGGAGGGAGGAAGAGAGAGAGAGAGAGAGAGAGAGAGAGAGAGAGAGAGCTAGATGCAGTGGCTTGGCCAAATGGGCACACCCCACCCTACAATACCAAATAGCCTACTTGTTATTTATACAACTCAGCATTTATGTAGCCTTTTGTATCAGTGGAGTGGAAATACTAAATTATAGCGTTTGAAAGCATTATACTTAGCTCAAATCTGGGGAAGATAATGCAAACTATAAATAAATCATAGAGTTTGTCATCTGCGGGTAAGCTTGTGGGTAGGCCTACCCTAAATCCATTTAATTTATAAAGGCCCATTTATCAATCAATGTAAAATGTCCGAGGCGCACCACACCCCATGCGCCACATTCTGAACAGCTAGCTCATTGATCATAGATCAAAGACATAGTGGCCATCCCGGCCGCGACAGGCTGGGGCTCAGCTACAGGCAGTCCGTTGTGCGCTCAGAAGTGCACTCCACTGCAAAGGCAAGTGCAGTCTGGGTTAACCCCTAAAACACCTCACGAATTGAACATGATCCCTCTTGTCACTAAGATCAAAATGTACCGCGCAGCAAAGTTGGCCTACATGTAATATTTTCTCTCTAATGATTTCAAAATAGCTCACTGACAAGTCCAGCATTTCTCCGAACAAAAATGCCGAGATTTTCAGTCTCGATTTACACCTGTTATTTTGGCACTGTCTGGCACTCACGAACAGGTTGTTTTCACATAAAGCGGGTGACAAGAACAAATTGCCAAAGTAAACAAAACATGAACAAGGGTCATTCAAGTTGTATAACGTTAAGCCACTAATGCATTTAAAACATGTGATACGCAGTCCATAGCCTACTATATAACGCACTGCGATAGTTGAAGAAGTAACAACGGTGCAGGAAATGAAGAGATTCATAGCCTCCAGCCAAGAAGAACGAGCAGCAGTGGGCGAAAACAAGATTTACTTTCTAATATAAACTAGACGGAGACGCGTGAAATCGAAGTGTCTTACCTTGCAATGAAAAGCAAAGCAGAAAAGTGCACAAGAGCGAAGTGGGTCCAAATGTTACCATCCCGTCCATGGCTCGATCGGTAACTTCTACAGATTTATTTAGTTGTTTTACTGTAGGTGTTTCTGTCGTTACGTATTTGTGGCAGCAGAAAGTCTTCAGTCGTCCAGAGTTGTTTCTCCCTCTCCGTCCCTCTCAATAAAGCGAGCGCTATTCCCCCCACTCTCTCACAGCGAGAAATCTGATGCTGGTGACAGTCTTGGTTGATATATTTGCCCCCTCCCTCTCTCCCTCTCTTTCTCTCCCGCTACACCTCAGTTGCCCTGAAAAGACTTGCTTGACTATCCACATATGCCTACAATCCATGTCGGCGGTTTTGGAAAAGTAAAAATAGATTTTCAAAAACAGCATTAACACCACTATGTATTGTTCCACTAGCCTACAACATATATTATTAGGTTATTACAGTTAATACATTAACAGTATAGCCTAATTATATATATGTATTTTCATTAATAACCAACAATAATACACAGCCTACTAACTTGTTAATTTTTTTTGTTTTACATTTTAGTCATTTACCAGACGCTCTTATCCAGACTTACAGTTAGTTAGTTAGTGCATTCACGTTCATACTTTTTTTCGTACTGGTTCCCCGTGCGAATCGAACCCACAACCCTGGCGTTGCAAGCGCCATACTCTACCATCTGAGCTACACGGGACTGATTAA
Organism: Thymallus thymallus; assembly: GCA_023634145.1. Lineage (NCBI taxonomy): Eukaryota > Metazoa > Chordata > Actinopteri > Salmoniformes > Salmonidae > Thymallus > Thymallus thymallus. The sequence goes on along the minus strand of CM042415.1, from coordinate 22,987,413 downwards.
TAACAGTTGTGGATAAAATCTGATTCAGAATCATATAATAGATAACATCCAGTCCCTTCATATTATGACTTTATAATAGCCTACACACAATAGCCTACCTAGCCTATTGTAGCCTACTGTGGGTAAAATAATCTCTAATCTTGCTAACAGAAAATAACAACCCAGCAGACTAGTCTAGCATACGCATGCCATTCATTCCTAGACACATAATCCATTCTCCTTCAGGCGTTTTTCTTACTAGCCACCTATAGGCAATTAATGAATAGGGATAAGTGGCTCATAACAATATAATTCCAATTTGAATTCACTGAGTGGGTATTCTGTGACATGGAGTTGGTTTTGGTTCAATCTGCTATAAATTGGGAGGTTAGGAAGTACATACAAAGTCAGTGAACTACGAGACAGAGTAATATCTGTAGGCTGTATACCGTGGAGACTTAAATAACCAGGATTTTCTTCTGGTAATAATGGTTTCACTCAGAGCAGTTGCCTTTTAACACACATTCCAGGGATAGTTGGGTCAAAACAGCTGTCCGATATTTTTTTGCCCCGGTGGAAGTGGAGATGGGATATGCTTCACTCACACACATCACACATCACTCACACACCAACAGGGAGGGATCTGATATCTGATGTGCATAGTAGGCTCCACGCACACACACACAAACACTAGTGTAGTTACACCACTAACCCACTGAGAGACACTTGCAGCGGTTTATACTTACAGTGTGATGGGTAATGGGACAACTATGTCATTACCATAGTGATACACACACACACACACACACACACACACACACACACACACAGGCTATTCCCGGCCATGACGCCAGAAGGAAAGCACCTTCCCACACTCCACACTCAGTAATATCAATAACACCAGTCATCTCAGATATTGATGGAGAGTAGTCAGAGAGACAGAGACACAGCAACACAGAGAAAGGCTCAGCCTAGACCTAGAGGCTCTGATGTAAGAGCAGTAGTTAACCTAGTGATTTACTATGTCATTACCTAATGGACTACTGCAGGACGGGAGAGAAGAGGTGGCATTCTGGTCCACAGCCTCTCTCTGACCCCTCTCTAAGCCCCTCACTATGCAGAGGTGGTCAGCTTGGGTGGCTGCTTTACTCACTGGTGTGGTTCACCTTTGGTTTGAACTTGTGTAATGCTATAGTCCATGTAGCTTCTGCTATACACCCATGGGACCTGACACCTTTTATGTATAGCTTTCTTTTCCGCTGGGAACTGGGGATACCAGAATACTAGGACACAGAGAGAACATTAGGTGATGGTGAAACTTCAGGGTAAAGACAGGGGTATAGAGGGGGGTAAAGACAGGGGTATAGAGGGGGGGGTAAAGACAGAGGTATAGAGGGGGGGTAAAGACAGAGGTATAGAGGGGGTTAAAGAGAGGTATAGAGGGGGGGTAAAGACAGGGGTATAGAGGGGGGTAAAGACAGAGGTATAGAGGGGGGTAAAGACAGGGGTATAGAGGGGGTAAAGACAGAGGTATAGAGGGGGGTAAAGACAGGGGTATAGAGGGGGGTAAAGACAGGGGTATAGAGGGGGGTAAAGACAGGGGGATAGAGGGGGGGTAAAGACAGGGGTATAGAGGGGGGGTAAAGACAGGAGTATAGAGGGGGGTAAAGACAGAGGTATACAGGGGGGTAAAGACAGGGGTATAGAGGGGGGTAAAGACAGAGGTATAGAGGGGGGTAAAGACAGGGGTATAGAGGGGGGTAAAGACAGGGGTATAGAGGGGGGTAAAGACAGGGGGATAGAGGGGGGGTAAAGACAGGGGTATAGAGGGGGGGTAAAGACAGGAGTATAGAGGGGGGTAAAGACAGAGGTATACAGGGGGGTAAAGACAGGGGTATAGAGGGGGGTAAAGACAGGGGTATAGAGGGGGGTAAAGACAGGGGTATAGAGGGGGGTAAAGACAGGGGTATAGAGGGGGGTAAAGACAGGGGGATAGAGGGGGGGTAAAGACAGGGGTATAGAGGGGGGGTAAAGACAGGAGTATAGAGGGGGGTAAAGACAGAGTTATACAGGGGGGTAAAGACAGGGGTATAGAGGGGGGTAAAGACAGGGGTATAGAGGGGGGTAAAGACAGAGGTATAGAGGGGGGTAAAGACAGGGGTATAGAGGGGGGTAAAGACAGGGGTATAGAGGGGGGTAAAGACAGGGGGATAGAGGGGGGGTAAAGACAGGGGTATAGAGGGGGGGTAAAGACAGGAGTATAGAGGGGGGTAAAGACAGAGGTATACAGGGGGGTAAAGACAGGGGTATAGAGGGGGGTAAAGACAGAGGTATAGAGGGGGGTAAAGACAGGGGTATAGAGGGGGGTAAAGACAGGGGTATAGAGGGGGGTAAAGACAGGGGGATAGAGGGGGGGTAAAGACAGGGGTATAGAGGGGGGGTAAAGACAGGAGTATAGAGGGGGGTAAAGACAGAGGTATACAGGGGGGTAAAGACAGGGGTATAGAGGGGGGTAAAGACAGAGGTATAGAGGGGGGTAAAGACAGGGGTATAGAGGGGGGTAAAGACAGAGGTATAGAGGGGGGTAAAGACAGGGGGATAGAGGGGGGGTAAAGACAGGGGTATAGAGGGGGGGTAAAGACAGGAGTATAGAGGGGGGTAAAGACAGAGTTATACAGGGGGGTAAAGACAGGGGTATAGAGGGGGGTAAAGACAGGGGTATAGAGGGGGGTAAAGACAGGGGTATAGAGGGGGGGTAAAGACAGAGGTATAGAGGGGGGGTAAAGACAGAGGTATAGAGGGGGTAAAGACAGGGGTATAGAGGGGGGTAAAGACAGGAGTATAGAGGGGGGTAAAGACGGGTATAGAGGGGGGTAAAGACAGGGGTATAGAGGGGGGGTAAAGACAGGAGTATAGAGGGGGGTAAAGACAGGGGGATAGAGGGGGGTAAAAACAGGAGTAGAGGGGGGTAAAGACGGGTATAGAGGGGGTAAAGACAGGGGTATAGAGGGGGGTAAAGACAGGGGAATAGAAAGGGGGGTAAAGACAGGAGAATAGAGGGGGGTAAAGACAGGAGTATAGGGGGGGGTAAAGACAGAGGTATAGAGGGGGGTAAAGACAGAGGTATAGAGGGGGCGTAGTACAAAGGAAAGAAGGGATCAAATGAAAGAATACCAAAGAGAGGATATAAGAGGTGGGGTTCTTTAATTCCAGAGGATAGTTAACATATAACCTCGGGGAAAGACAGGAATATGTAGGCAAAGAGAAATGAGGAAATGAGAGAGCGCAGACTATGAGCTCAGGTGAATTATTATGTCTTCCTTTAGTATTAAAGGATAGATGACATCTGACAAAAACATCTCCCTTCTTTTCTTTTTTTTTTTTTCACCTTTATTTAACCAGGTAGGGGGTTCTTATTCATCTATTCACCATCAGTCCCTCTCTCTTTCTCTCTCTTTCCCTTCCTCTCTCTCTCCCCTCTCGCTCTCTCTCTCTTTCCCTCCCTTTCTCTATCCTCTCTCTGGTCTTGGCACAGACCTAACGGAGGATCACTCAGCTCTTTTCCAGGCAGTGATACTGTCTACTATGACTCACATTATCCACATGCCCTCTAATACTGTTAATGTGCTCAGCATTTAAACAAGAGCACTGATGTGATCAGCTGTACCAACATGTGCCAACTCCCTGTGAGGTACACTCTCAGAAAAAAGAGTGCTATGTAGAACCATTTGTACCTGTAGGAGAACCCTCTGAATTTTTTTACAGGTGGAACCCTTACAGTTCAGATAAAAACCCTTTTTGGTTACAAATAGCGCCCTTTAAATGATTCTATTTGGAACCATAGCTTCTTTGTGGGACCAAAAAGGGTTCAATATGATCCGAAAAGAGTTATATCTGGAACTTTTTTCAGAGACAAATGGTTCTACATAGCACAATTTTTTTCTGAGCTTGTACATGAACGCACTTTAAAAAGAGTGGTATGAAATGTGAAAGTTGGGAGTTGATGATGCTGGTTAACCATTGAGGGCCCTTTGTGTCCTGGGGTCTGAATGTCTATCTTTATGTGAGATGCCCGGCACAATGCTGTCTACTCTGACAGTAGATACGTGGGAGGGAATATAGAGGGGGCATAATCTTGTGGTTATGCCTGTAATAGTAGAGAAAAACATGGGATCAGTAAACAGTGAGTGTCCATGACTTTACAGTATTCTATAGCAGGCCTATTGTTCCCACAGGGATCTAGGAACCTGGTGGTCATAAGCTTCAGGTGTTTTAGGCTGAACACTAGGCTTTAGGTCAAAGGGCTCAGGTCATAATCCTTAACCTAGGATTCTACTTCACACGGCCACCAATCAGTGCACATTAAACCAATGAAGGCAGATAGGTTGAGATGGTGTCTATTTAATTCAGCATGCACCTTGCACACTAACAATAGGCTCTGCGTTTGATGTACTGTACTAACGGTAATCTGAGCTGTGATTGAGACTGTTGCTGTATAAGTTAATTTACTACAGCTCATTATACAGGGTGATAAAAATAATTAGAGGTGAAAAGTTTAAAAGGGTAAAGTTCAAGATCTATAACACAGTTTGAAATGTACATTTTACATTTTTCTCCCCATGATGAATCAGTCATAACGATAGCTCTGTTTTGCCCTCAAACCAGCAAAGTTAAAAAAAAAAATTGGCTATAGTCCAGTTTTTTAACACTCCTCCTATAAAAATGTATGTTTTTCCATGGAAAATTAATTAGAATATATTCTCGCCTCCAAAGCTTAATTTCTCTCTACATGTGTTTGACTTTCTGCCTACGTACAGTATCTTACACGCCTCCAGAAGTGTTTGGACCTTTATCGCGACTGCACCAATCCAAATCCTGCTTCGCTTCTGCCCTCTACCCTCAGGCTAAGAATATGAAATACATGAATCATGGTAAAGAATAATAATAGGCAAACTCTAGAAGAATCACAGACGTCAACATTTTGGACTTACATGTCTCTCCAGGGAAAACATTAATATGTCCAAATTAAATCGGACAGGTACTGTATACATATTATTGGCAAGATAGTTATTATTAATAATGTTTACTAGTTCATGTTTACCGTAACCTAATATGAACTTAGGTAAATATTCACATTCCACTGAACAGCCATCAAACAAAGATAATGTTATGTAGTCAAGTTACCAGTATGTAAATATCATAGATAACAAGAATAATGTTTATAGTTGTTGATACAAACCAGACCGGCTGGCCATGTTAAGAATATTCCTTGGAATTAATGGCTAACTGTCAGCTCTGCCTGTGCAGTGTATTCCTGAGTAGCTAAGTGCTGTGCTGTAGGTCTACTATGGTATCTGCTTAGTGCTCAGAGGGACTCAACTCTATGTGATAATGTGCATTCCATCTTTAGCTGTCTCGTTGTTTTCCCAGGGTTCAGTCTGTCTTGTGTTTGTGCACCTGTGTGTGCGCGCGTGCAAACTGTATCTTGAGTGGGGCCCATCTGTGTGTGTCTAGTGAAGCCTGCTCCGTCACATCTCTATTGAAGTAACCCCCATGAGAGGGGCCCAGGCTGGGCCTCCCCTGAGACAGACTGGCCCAGACACACACGCACACCGTGACACACCCACATGCGCATACACACTTCCAGACACAGCCTTTCGTCACAACTTCTGCCTCCTATTGATCCCCTGCCCAGGAAACTAATCCTGATTCTCTCTCTCTCTTTCTCTCTCTCTCTCTCTCTGCGGAGTCACTGCGGCCATAATGTGACTCACCGTGACTCACGCACAATGACAGGAGTGTTGGAGAGTTGGCATAATATAATAATTCTTTGTGGTCCGACAGGGAGGGAGGGGGCTGGAGGGGGGAGGGAAGAGGGTGGGGGACGGGGGGATAGTAAAGTGTGTGCGTGCGTGTATGTGTCTATGGTTGTCAGCTGTAAGTGAAAGCCCAGCTCTAACATTGTGGGGCAGTCCGGCAGTGAGCACCCCAGTCAGTCAAGGTTATTGAGGCCGCTGGCTGGCTAGCGTGTGCTAGGCTGCCAAGGAAAGCCAGGCGGGCAGCAAACTTGCCCGTTTATCACACCGCTGTGGCAGACCGCGGTCGTCGGCCATGTTGAGAGAGCAGCTCTTAATCAGATTCTAGCTGATTCACCCAGTTCTGTAGATTCTGTATACTAAATGTCTGCATTGTTCCTTTTCATTTAGAAACAATAAGTGCAGTAGAGAAGGGTTAGACTAAACTTTTCATTTAGAAGCAAAAAGTGGACAATAACTATATTTTAGGAGAAGCAAGAAGTGGCGATTAGACTTTTGTGATGCATGGTCACCTTCTCTTTAGGACAGGGTTACGTACACTTCTGGTGTTCACAGTCCAAATCAATTCATGTTAATATAATCAATTCACAGCAGATGGTGGTCTAGGCACGGGCTACAACTAAAACCTGAGCGTCTGCTGTGTGTGTGTGTGTGTGTGTGTGTGTGTGTGTGTGTGTGTGTGTGTGTGTGTGTGTGTGTGTGTGTGTGTGTGTGTGTGTGTGTGTGTGTGTGTGTGTGTGTGTGTGTGTGTGTGTGTGTGTGTGTGTGTGTGTGAAGCTATAGTCTGTGAAGCTATAGTCTGTGGTTGGCTGTGTGTGTCCTATAGATTCAGATAATAGATCCGGTAACAGTCCAACTCTCTGTGCTCCAAGTCACCTCAAACCACCCCCATACACAACCCCATTCAGCCCAAACACCACTCATGTCTCCCACTTCATCAACAGTGGCCTGGCTGTTATGTCATGCCCTGACACTGGGCACTTCATGAACCCCCCCAAAAAAGAATGCGCTCAGTGATGACCCATGGTCATTAATCATCACTGTCAGTATCTGTGATGACAAGCCACTGATGACTGCAACCACACTGTATAGACCTTACAGCACATCTCAATCTGTGAGGCGTGTGTGGCGGGAACCATGGAACCAAATCCTCTTTGTAAAGGGAAAATACTGTAATCAACAAGCATTGAGTAAATTTACACACTGACATAATCTTCCTGTCTTTCATTGGCCCTGCCACTCACCCTCTTCTCTTCATCTTCCTCTTCCTCCTCCTCCTCCTCCTCCTTCTCCTCCTCCTCCTCTCATGCCCCTCCTTGTGTCTGCTTCTGCTTTCCAGGAGAGTCAACTCCTCGGCTCATCTGCATGCAAAGCGCCCTGGTTCCAGCTGTGAACGAGGGATTGAAATGGAAATGGAGGAGAGAAAGAACAGATTACGCTCTTCTAACGCACGCCATGCCTCCTGGCTGGCCCACCAGCTGAGCAGAGAGAAAGAGGGCGAGAAAGAAAGAGAGAGTGTGGGCCGCGTTAGAAGAAAGACAGAGAGGGCTAAGAGTTAGTCGAGAGAGAGGGTACAAAGTAAGTGGAGGGACAAAGACATGTCAGAATGGAGAAAGTCTTTATATATGGGCTAGAAATGAAGTGGGCCAGTCTAACAAGGGTCCTGTTAGCAGCATACTGTGTCGTCAATGTGAGGTGTTTAATGTGTATAGAGATCGCAACATTGCATCTATCCTATTATGGCATCTGTGCAGCAGGTAGCCTAGCGGTTAGAGCATTGGGCCAATAACCGAAAGGTCGCTGATTCGAATCCCTGAGCCGACCAGGTAAAAAATCTGTTTGCTTGAGCAAGGCACTTGACCCTAATTACTCCTGTAAGTCTCACTTGCTAAATGACTAAAATGGAGTCAAATGTTGGAAACAAACCATGTTATATAAGACTTACCCATGTATCAAAAGGAGAACGGGAGTGGGAATATTTAATTAATTCATATTTATGCTGTGATATTGTAAAGCACACACACACAGACAGACACATATAGGCATACACACAGTCTGACACTGCTAGATGATGGAAAGGGAGATGGAATAAACTGCATCTGGTCCTATTTGACGTTATTGTTACAATTAGTGTGTGGTTGTAATGAGGCAGAACATGTTTATCTGTTGTCTGTGGTAGGATATCTCACACTGACACACACAGGCAGACACTGACACATTGACACAGTGTGCCGCTAATTGCCCTTACACGTTTCACGTGATTAAACCCCAGTCGTTCCCCAGCCGCTGGCCTTGAACTACAGAGAGCGACGGGACTGGAGGCAGACTGACACTCACGCTGCCACAAGACAATGCAAAGAGAAATGGAATCACAAGCATAAGCAGATATTTCTGCATCTAGTCCTGCATGACTGTCCAAAATATTGGGAAATTATACATGATTATTATATTATGCACTTTGGCAATGTCTTTCTTTCTATTGTTCGAATTAAAAGAGAAGTGTCTGGTTGCAATTTGGGAAAACATGTTGCCTGGATGAGGTGGTGAGTGATTACCACACACAAGCAAACACACACAGGTCATGTCTAGGGTGCTACCATTTAACAGCATTTGTATTCATGAGATTCCAGTGTCCTAGCGAGGCTGGTTAGAACAGAGCAGAGCAGTAGCAGTACAGTAGCAGGGAACACTGGTCTCAGCTGTAATAGTCTGATGGAGGGGAGAGAGACGCTGGGCCCATGAACAATTTATACATCATGAGGCAGGCAACCATGACCCTCTCTTCATTACAGCACTGGCCCAGGGCCCGCAGGCATACGCATAATGTTAGCGTAATGTTGTTATACCAACCACTGGGAGAGTCAGACCATTCCAAAAGCTCCACTGTAAAATCTAAGATGGATGCCTGTCATTTGGCTTGCTGGTAATGGGGGGAACAGTGAGGGGCTTATGATTGGTGTCAATGGTCGAATGTGGATGAAGGGGTCCACCTCAATGCCCTGCAGTGACGATTGCTATGATTGCCATATGTCATCCAATACAAGGCCATTACCATGGATCTGAGGGGTCTCGTGGAATAGATTCAACTGCCATTTTAACATGACAAGGGTTTCCATATATCATTAAATACAAGACTATTACTATTGCTACAGTACATAGGCCTACACACTTTATGGATTGGAGGGGTCTTATAAATTACATTAAATGTAGCATTAAAACATGACAATGATTTCCGTATATCATCATATACAGTACCAGTAAAAAGTTTGAACACACCTACTCAATCAAGGGTTTTTCTTTATTTGTACTATTTTCTACTTTAAATAGTATAATAGTGGAGACATCAAAACTATGAAATAAACCATATGGAATCATGTAGTAACCAAAAACATATCAAACAAAAATTTTATATTTTATATTCTTCAAAGTAGCCATCCTTTGCCTTGATGACAGCTTTGCATCAAGGCAAAAGGTGGCCACTTTGAAGAGTCTCAAAAATAAAATATATTTGATTTGTTTAACACTTTTTTGGTAACGACATGATTCCATATGTGTTATTTTATAGTTTCGATGTCTTCACCATTATTAGTAAAAATTAGTAAAAATAAAGAAAGACCCTTGAATGAGTAGGTGTGTCCAAACTTTTGACTGGTACTGTCTCTACTGGTGATTTGAATGAGGGGAAATGCATTCGAAGTCTGCATTACCATTTGCAGAGGATGTGCAGAGTAGAATACTATGAAGGTGGTCCTAGTGAGTTCTAGTATATTTGAGGCAGAGATACAAATGGGAAAGAGAGGATTTGAAAGCAGATGAAGTTTGGACTGAACTCAAGCTCTTCCTCGATCTTCTTCACCTGAGAGACAGGGCGCCCACACACAAACACACACACACACACACACACACACACACAGGAACAATGGTGCATTGACTCTGAAGGACAGACACGTTTATCTGGCCATTCAAGGGATAAGACACACTAACAGTGCTTCCTGGTTACAAGGACAAAGACAGAACCCTCTTTCTGTAAGAGGGAACGAGAGGATGAAAGGGAGGCTGTAGAAAGACAGACGGAGGACAGGAGAGAAAGAAATAGAGGGAGAAAGAGACAGACAGATATAGGGAGGGAGAGAGAGGAGTAAAAGAGAGGAAGTAAAGTAGGGATCTATGCTAAAGAGGGAGCATTGGAATTTGCCTGGGGGGGAGGGGATAGAGGAGAGAGGCTGGGGTCATAGAGGTCACTGTGTAGAAGAGAGAAGTGAGGGATCTGGGGACAAACACACAATCGCCTCACAGGGACCCTAAATGAGCTCTCTAACCTTAAGAACCCCCACCACACACACACACACACACACACACACACACACACACACACACACACACAAACAGCATATCTGAGCGGTGCCATCTAAAAAGGGGGGCTGCAGAGTGTGTGTTTAAGCCCAAAGGGACACCCAAAGAACTCAGCACAAAGACATCTCACTAAGTCACGCCATTAAATTGGCTTATCAAAGTTTCACACCCTCTCGGTCATAAATACTAATTCTCTATGATAAGCCATTATCTTTAATTTTCTAGTTGTCAGAGATTATACTCATTAATTCAGGCCATTGTAATCATAATGACTTTTATAGTAATTTGGTCGTTGTGCTTCTCAACCTCCTGAATATGTACATAAATCTGCATGTCTAAACCTTTGATTAAAAACAATTTATATAATGGATAATGAACTTATCAAGGAAATTAACTTTGGACCAGAAAGCCAAGATGGAATATGGTGGCATGGGTTTTCAGAAGGCAGGGCCAGACAGGAGAGGAATGATGAGGGTAGAATGCAGACCGTTCAGATAGAGGATGGGAGGGGGGTTAAGGGGGTAATAATGAGAAAGATAGGAGAGAGGGGAGAATGGGGAAGTAGCCAAGAGGGTGAAGTGGAAGAGGGAGTGACAGAGAGAGAGACCTGAGGAGAACGAGGAAGGGATGTTTATGTCAGAGGAAGGACAGCGTGAGAGAGTGGATGGAGAGATGAGGATATGAAGACAAGCTAAAGGTGGGAAGGAAGGTGGGGGGTTAGAATAGCCTAGTAGCCAGTATTTAGATTTCTAGATAGGTAGGGAAGTGCTTTCTGTCAGCAAACAGGCACACAGCTTAATCACCTTAGACAAGTTTGTTGTTTTACCCCCACTCATATTCTACTATCACCCTCTCTCTCTCCAGGGTCCCTCTCTCTCTCTCTCTCTCTCTCTCTCTCTCCTGGGTCCCCATCTCTCTCTCCAGGGTCCCTCTCTCTCTCTCTCTCTCTCTCTCTCTCTCTCTCTCTCTCTCTCTCTCTCTCTCTCTCTCTCTCTCTCTCTCTCTCCTGGGTCCCCATCTCTCTCTCTCCAGGGTCCCTCTCTCTCTCCTGGGTCCCTCTCTCTCCAGGGTCCCTCTCTCTCTCTCTCCAGGGTCCCTCTCTCTCTATCTCCAGGGTCCCTCTCTCTCTCTCTCTCTCTCTCCAGGGTCCCTCTCTCTCTCTCTCCAGGGTCCCTCTGTCGCTCTCTATCTCTCTCCAGGGTCCCTCTCTCTCCAGTCCCTCTTGTCTGTTTCCAGGGTCCTTCTCTCTCTCCAGGGTCCATCTCTCTATTTCTCTCTCTCTCTCTCTCCCTTTCTCTCGCCAGGGTCCCTCTCTCCAGGGTCCCTCTCTCTCCAGGGTCCCTCTCTCTCTCTCCAGGGTCTATCTCTCTCTCTCTCTCTCTCTCTCTCTCTCTCTCTCTCTACAGGGTCCCTCCCTTTCTCTCTCTCTCCAGGGTCCCTCTCTCTCTCTCTCTCTCTCCTGGGTCCCCATCTCTCTCTCCAGGGTCCCTCTCTCTCTCTCTCTCCTGGGCCCCCATCTCTCTCTCCAGGGTCCCTCACTCTCTCTCGCTCTCTCTCTCCTGGGTCCCTCTCTCTCCAGGGTCCCTCTATCTCTCTCTCCAGGGTCCCTCTCTCTCTATCTCCAGGGTCCCTCTCTCTCTCTCCAGGGTCCCTCTCTCTCCAGTCCCTCTGTCTGTTTCCAGGGTCCTTCTCTCTCTCCAGGGTCCATCTCTCTATTTCTCTCTCTCTCTCTCTCCCTCTCCAGGGTCCCTCTCTCTCCAGGGTCCCTCTCTCTTTCCAGGGTCTCTCTCTCTCTCTCTCTCTCTCTCTCTCTCTCTCTCTCCTCTCTCGCTCTCTATCTCTCTCCAGGGTCCCTCTCTCTCCAGTCCCTCTTGTCTGTTTCCAGGGTCCTTCTCTCTCTCCAGGGTCCATCTCTCTATTTCTCTCTCTCTCTCTCTCCCTTTCTCTCTCCAGGGTCCCTCTCTCCAGGGTCCCTCTCTCTCCAGGGTCCCTCTCTCTCTCTCCAGGGTCCATCTCTCTATTTCTCTCTCTCTCTCTCTCCCTCTCTCTCTCCAGGGTCCCTCTCTCTCTCCAGGGTCTATCTCTCTCTCTCTCTCTCTCTCTCTCTCTCTCTCTCTCTCTCTCTCTCTCTATCTCTCTCTACAGGGTTCCTCTCTCTCTCTCTCTCTCTCTCGCTCTCCTGGGTACCTCTCTCTCCAGGTTCCCGCTCTCTCTCTCCAGGGTCCCTCTCTCTCTCTCCAGGGTCCCTCTCTCTCTCTCTATCTCTCTCCAGGGTCACTCTCTCTCCAGAGTCCCTCTGTCTCTTTCCAGGGTCCTTCTCTCTCTCCAGGGTCCCTCTCTCTATTCCTCTCTCTCTCTCTCCCTCTCTCTCTCCAGGGTCTCTCTCTCTCCATGGTCCCTCTCTCCAGGGTCCCTCTCTCTCTCCAAGGTCCCTCTCTCTCTCCAGGGTCTATCTCTCTCTCTCTCTCTCTCTCTCTCTCTCTCTCTATCTCTCTCTCTACAGGGTCCCTGTCTCTCTCTCTCTCTCTCCAGGGTCCCTCTCCCTCTCTCTCCAGGGTCCCTCTCTCTCTCCTGGGTCCCTCTCTCTCCAGGGTCCCCCTCTCTCTCTCTCTCTCTCTCTCTCTCTCTCCTGGGTCCCTCTCTCTCCAGGGTCCCTCTATCTCTCTCTCCAGGGTCCCTCTCTCTCTCTCCAGGGTCCCTCTCTCTCTCCAGGGTCCCTCTCTCTCCAGGGTCCCTCTCTCTCTCTCTCTCTCTCTCTCTCTCTCCTGGGTCCCTCTCTCTCCAGTCCCTCTGTCTGTTTCCAGGGTCCTTCTCTCTCTCCAGGGTCCATCTCTCTATTTCTCTCTCTCTCTCTCCCTCTCTCTCTCCAGGGTCCCTCTCTCTCCATGGTCCCTCTCTCTCTCTCCAGGGTCCCTCTCTCTCTCTAGGGTCTATCTCTCTCTCTCTCTCTCTCTCTCTCTCTCTATCTCTCTCTACAGGGTTCCTCTCTCTCTTTCTCTCTCTCTCCAGGGTCCCTCTCTCTCCAGGGCCTCTCTCTCTCTCCAGGGTCCCTCTCCCTCTCTCTCTCTCTCCAGGGTCCCTCTCTCTCTTTCCAGGGTCCCTCTATCTCTATCTCCAGGGTCCCTCTCTCTCTCTCTCCAGGGTCCCTCTCTCTCCAGGGTCCCTCTCTCTCTATCTATCTCTCTCCAGGGTCACTCTCTCTCCAGGGTCCCTCTCTCTATTCCTCTCTCTCTCTCTCTCCCTCTCTCTCTCCAGGGTCTCTCTCTCTCCATGGTCCCTCTCTCCAGGGTCCCTCTCTCTCTCCAAGGTCCCTCTCTCTCTCCAGGGTCTATCTCTCTCTCCCTCTCTCTCTATCTCTCTCTCTACAGGGTCCCTGTCTCTCTCTCTCTCTCTCTCTCTCCAGGGTCTCTCTCTCTCCAGGGCCTCTCTCTCCAGGGTCCCTCTCCCTCTCTCTCCAGGGTCCCTCTCTCTCTCTCTCTCTCTCTCTCTCTCTCCCCAGGGTCCCTCTCTCTCTCTCTCTCTCCTGGGTCCCTCTCTCTCCAGGGTCCCCCTCTCTCTCTCTCTCTCTCTCCTGGGTCCCTCTCTCTCCAGGGTCCCTCTATCTCTCTCTCCAGGGTCCCTCTCTCTCTTCAGGGTCCCTCTCTCTCCAGGGTCCCTCTCTCTCTCTCTCGCTCTCTCTCTCTCTCTCTCCTGGGTCCCTCTCTCTCCAGGGTCCCTCTCTCTCTCTCTCTTTCTCCTGGGTCTCTCTCTCTCTCCAGGGTCCCTCTATCTCTCTCTAAAGGGGCCCTCTCTCTCTCTCTCTCTTTCTCCTGGGTCTCTCTCTCTCTCCAGGGTCCCTCTATCTCTCTCTCCAGGGTCTCTCTCTCTCTCTCTCTCTCTCTCTCTCTCTCTCTCTCTCTTTCCAGGGTCCCTCTCTCGCCAGAGTCCCTCTCTCTCTCTCTCCAAGGTCCCTCTCTATCTCCCCATCTCTTATTTGAGAAAGAGAGAGACTCATTGTCCCAGTGCCAAGTCATCGCCTCTATCTGTGTAAAAAGCATCTGTTCAGCCATCTGTTACAGGTGGGGGGATTGAGGCAGCAATCCACCAGTCGAGCAAAGGAAAGACACACACACACCGGCTAGGGGCAGTACCACACACACACATGGTGCCGGGCTGGCTGGGCGGTACACTGCAAGTTAACACCACCTGCCCCAAACACAAACACAAGATGACAGATAAGTTGTGACTGCACACATAAACCAAGTAGCAAGACACACACACACACACACACACTCATGTTGACCCAGTATTGTACCGCTCACCAAAGTCTACAGACAGACAAGGGGCTAACCTCAAACTTGTGCAACACACACAAACATTTGTCACTCAACTACTACAGACCTACTTAGGCACACAAGGAACCAACTTAAACTGAAGGCACTCCTGTGGATGAACTCTAAATACTTACAGTATACATACTACAATAAAGGCACTGAGAATTGGGGGGTTGGGTCTGGGAGGTTGCAACCAAAGCTGTTTAGAGACTCACTCCAGCTCATAGAAGAGTTTAACCTCAGCCCTTTTCCTACGACTAAAACTATAAACACACACATGCAGCAAGCTCAGAGCCCAACCAGCCCTTCAGAGCTCTCTGTTGGTTTAGCTAATGAGCTTTACTATGGGTTTTCCTCAGTGGAGGCTGCTGAGGGGAGGACGGCTCATAATAATGTCTGGAATGGAGTAAATGGAATGGTATCAACCACATGGAAACTATGTTTTTGATACTGTTCCATTGACTCCATTCCAGACATCATTATGAGCCGCCCTCCCCTCAGAAGCCTCCACTGGTTTCCCTCTATACGTTGACTACACTCCTCCCATGGCATCAACTCACACAACGATAATGTAGACCGCCAGTATTTAGATAATGTACTACTACACATTGACATTGTGTTGGGTTCCTGGGATGTTTGTGTGGACAGGAAACACAGGTGATTCATCAGGTGGAAGGGGAGATGATGTCATCCACCATAACACAACAACAACAGTGTTCATCAAAAACACATTGTGATGTGGAACAGGAAAAACAGTAAGCCGCTCAGTGGAGATGGACTCCGAGGAAAGTCTCAGCCTTGATCTGACCACATTATGAATGCTGGGTAGTCTTCGTCTTTCATCTGAAGGAGGCCCTGCCAGAGGGGATACGGAGGGGGGCAGGGGTGGGTGTGATCGAGAGAGAGACAGGTTGGGAGTTGGAAGAACCTCTTATGATAGTGTTGCTATTTTTACTGTTTTTGAGAGTAGTACAGCAGAGAGATCCTAGACTACATCCATTTTATCAGCATATTCTAGTCAAGACAAGAGTAGGTGAGGCCTCCTGCAATCTACAGTACTGAATGGCTAAAACACTTTGATGTGCATTCAGTTAATATGATAATTGTTTCACAGTGGTAACTGCTGTTGTTGGGGACCACACCAGTAATTATCTCTCTGCCCCCCCCCCCCCCCTCCACCCGACACACGCACACTCCCCCTCCACCACCACACACACACACACACATATACACAAATTAAAGGCCAGAATAAAGGCCAGAATAAAAGGCTACCATTAAAATCAGGCTCTGTCTCCCTCCATACTGAGAACAATGGGAGTTGTGAGTAAAGCCTAGCAGAGCAGCTTGGTGATAGTCTCTGTCTAACAGTAGCAAGTGAACAAAGTGCACACACCTCCTCTGGTGCATTCCACACATTTCTCCCTATCACTCAAGGACATGTTAATCCTTCTCCATCTCCTCAAAATGACAGAGTTGAGAAAGAGGGGGAGCCATGGGAGGGAGGGAGGAGAGGGAGGGATGGGCGAGGGAGGATGGGTTCAGGTGTTCCAGAACAGCTGGTATTCAACAACAGGGAAGGAGAGAAAGAAAGAGAGAGAGGGGGATGAGACAGAGAAAGGTATAACAAGTCTACTGATTAGTATCTCCTGAGAGATGGGGAAAAACTTGATGGAGCGGCGTTATGATGATTGACAAAAAATAGATGAGACAGTCTTGTATACATTTGACAAGGCAATACACTGGCACCGAGCTGGCCAGTGTACCTACACAGATAAACACATGCACACACACACACACAAAGCCCCAGTAGCCAGTGGATGAGAGATTGGCAAACACAGCGGGCTTAGAATTCAGAAGTCAACACTACACACATGGTATCATGCAAACACAGAAACAACACACACACTGTCTATCTGACACACAAACACAAAAGCCAGTACAAACAGACACACTAGATAGTAGCAGTCTCAGAGCAAATATAGCCTTCTGTTTTAATTTAGCTTTGCTGTGTATGGCTATGGAATAGATGAGAAAAACTGAAAGGTTTGAGTATACCAGTGATGGCTGGTGGCACTTTAAATTGGGAGGACGGACTCATAGTAATGGCTGGAATGGAATACATGGAATGGTATCAAACACATCAAACACCTGGTTTCCAAATGCGCAGAAAACCATTGGCTCCCAAGTGGCGCAGTGGTCTAAGACACTGCATTTCAGTGCTAGATGCGTCACTACAGACAACCTGGTTCAAATCCAGAATGTATCACAACTGGCTGTGATTGGGAGTCACATAGGGAGGCGCACAATTGGCCCAGCGTCGTCTGAGTTTGGTTGGTGTAGGCCATCATTGTAAATAAGAATTTGTTCTTGACTTGCCTGGTTACATTTAAAAAAATAAGATGTCTTGTTCCACCTCTGGCATGAGAGACCATAAAGACTTGTCATCCCAGTAGGTGAGAACATTCCCTGTACTGTGTCTCTCTCTGGTGGATGTCTGAGGTACAGCAGGGACAGTCAAACTACAAGGCATGCTTATGTCGTATTGCAGGGGTTTAGTTCACCTGCAAAACCTGTCCAATCCTGCCCCCAAGTATAAGTGCAAAGGATCACAAGAATTGGGCTTGTGTATTATAGTTACTGAGGAAATACAGGTATTGACTTTTTTTATTTAACCTTTTTGTAACTAGGCAAGTCAGTTAAGAACAAATTATTATTTACAATGACAGCCTACCTACTGGGTCAGCCCCTAGAGCAAATTACAGTTAAGTGCCTTGCTCAAGGACATATCAACAGGTTTTTCACCTTGTCACCTCGGGTATTTGAACCAGCAACCTTTTGGTTACTGGCCCAACACTCTAACTGCTAGGCTACTTGCCACCCTTGACTTAAAGTGGTAAAGACCCATCATGCCTTTATAAGAGGCAACCAGTCTCGAACAATGATGTATACAAACCCCAGAGTGCCAACGCTATGCATTGGCCAATGGGAAGCTTTGAAGCCACAGTCCGCCATATTGGTACTCCTCAGAAGGCGCAGTTCTTCATAGGAATGAATGGAACACTACATTATTTTAATGTAAGATTTCAATGAAAAAATACATATTTAAGTATTTCTTTGTTGTAGTAACAGTAAATACTCAAAAAGAAATCTACACTTAACAAAAATATAAACACAATATGCCACAATTCCCAATATTACAGTTACAGTTTGTATAAGGAAATCAGTCAATTAAAAAATGTATTAGGCCTTAATCTATGGATTTCACATGACTGGGAATACAGATGTGCATCTGTTGATCACAGGTACCTTAAACAAAAAAGTAGGGCTGTGGATATGAAAACTAGTCAGTCTTCGGTCTGACCACCATTTGGCCCATGCAGCGTGAAACATCTCCTTCGCATAGAGTTGATCAGGCTGTTAACTGCCGGTGGAATGTTGTCCCACTGCTCTTCAATGGCTGTGCAAAGTTGCTGGATATTGGCGGGAACTGGAACACGCTGTAGTACACGTCGACCCAGAGCATCACAAACATGGGATACCTAGTCAGTTGTACAACTGAATGCATTCAACTGAAATGTGTCTTCCGCATGTCTGGTGAGTATGCAGGCCATGGAAGAACTGGGACATTTTCAGCTTCCAGGAATTGTGTACAGATCCTTGCGACATGGGGCTGTGCATTATCATGCTAAAACATGAGGTGATGGCGGTGGATGAATGGTACAAGAATGGGCCTCAGGATCTCGTCACGGTATCTGTGTATTCAAATTGTCATCGATAAAATGCAATTGTGTTCATTGTCCTTAGCTTATGCCTGCCCATACCATTACCCCACCGCCACGAGACACTCTGTTCACAACGTTGTCATCAGCAAACTGGTCGCCCACATGACGCCATACACGGTATGCCATCTGCCCGGTACAGTAGAAACCGGGATTCATCCATGAAGAGCACACACACTTCTCCAGTGGCCATCGAAGATGAGCATTTGCCCACTGAAGTCAGTTACGACACCGAACTGCAGCCAGGTCAAGACCCTGGTGAGGACGACGAGCACGCAGTGAGCTTCTCTGAGACAGTTTCTGCAGAAATTATTTGGTTGTGCAAACCCAGTTTCATCAGTGGAGGTCCTGGCTAGCGTGGTTACACATGGTCTGCGGTTTTGAGACTGGTTGGACATACTACCAAATTCTCTAAAACAAAACTGTAGGTGGCTTATGGTCGAGAATTAACATTACATTCTCTGGCAACAGCTCTGGTTCACATTCCTGCAGTCAGCATGCCAATTGCACGCTCCCTTAAACCTTAAGACATCTGTGGCATTGCGTTGTTTGACAAAACTGCACATTTTAATAGCCTTTTGATTAAACAGCTGGGGACAGCTTCTTGATATGCCACACCTGTCAGGTGGATGGATTATCTTGGCAAAGGAGCAATGCTCACAAACAGGGATGTAAACACATTGGTGCACCAAATTTGAGAACTAAGCTTTTTGAGCGTATGGAAAATGTCTCAGGACCAAAACATCTAACAGGCTAAATAAAATTACATTGCTTATTGGGAAACACAAGCACAAAGAAAAATGCAGTGATATCTGGCCCTAAATCGACAGTACACCGTGGCTAATTGACCATGGTTACTGATCAAAACCTTGACAAAGTACAGGCTCAGTGAGCACAGCCTTGCCATTGAGGGTACACAGAAAAACATGGCTCCCTATAGAGAAAAAACACAGCAGAACCTGAGACAGAGCTGCAGTTCCTGTAAAAAAACAAAACTGTAATTTCCCCAAATTTGAAACCCTGACAGTGTCTGACAGACCAACCAACCTCTCCTCTATATTGTTATGGTTATTTTGACACCTGGTTATTGTTTTTACTGTTGTCCCATAGACAATATTGATTCTTATTATTTTAATTGTTAATATTGTAAATATCCAAAGTAAGTTTTGGCATTACAGTTGAAGTCAGAAGTTTACATAAATAGAACTGTTTGGCCATAATGACCATCGTTATGTTTGGAGGAAAAAGAGGGACCTTGCAAGCTGAAGAACACCATCCCAACCGTGAAGCACGGGGGTGGCAGCATCATGTTGTGTGGGTGCTTTGCTGCAGGAGGGACTGGTGCACATCACAAAATAGATGACATCATGAAAGGAAAATTATGTGGATATATTGACGCAACATCCCAAGACAGTCAGGAAGTTAAAGCTTGGTCGCAAAGGGGTCTTCCAAATGGACAATGACCCCAAGCATACGTCCAAAATTGTGGCAAAATGGTTTAAGGACAACCAAGTCAAGGTATTGGAGTAGCCATCTAAGTCCTGACCTCAACCCTCTAGAACATTTACGGAAAAATGAAAAAGTTTGCGAGCAAGGAGGCCTACAAATCTGACAAGTTACGCCAGTTATGTCAGGAGGAACAGGCCAAAATTCACCCAACTTATTGTGGGAAGCTTGTGGAAGGCTACCCAAAACTTTTGACAAATTAAACAATTTAAAGGCAATGCTACCATATACTGATTGAGTGTGTAAAACTGACAAGAATGGGAATGTGAAAGAAATAAATCAGTTATTCTGACATTTCACATTCTTAAAATAAAGTGGTGATCCTAACTGACTTAAGACTGGGAATTTAAACTAGGATTTAATGTCAGGAATTGTGAAAAACTGAGTTTAAATGTATTGGACTAAGGTGTATGTAAACTTCCGACTTCAACTGCATGTACATTGTTACATCATGGCAATAAAGCAAATTGAATTGGTAGTAGTCTTTAGTCTCCTCTAGATGGCACTGTTGCATTAAGCCATATTCTCATACCGGTAAGGATCTTCCCATGGCTGGTGCCAAGACAACTAGCAGCCCATAGATCAACATGATAGTTTAACATTTTGAAACTATGCATAGTTAAGACTCAAATGACAAATAGTTTGAGTTACCGGTATGATAAAGTAAGAGATTAACCAAGCTCATGAGGTGAGAAATATTCTGGAAGTGTATTGGAATTCTCTTAACATAAATCACATTGTGTAGACTAAACAGAGAGCAATCCCAAAATAACTACTCCACTTCATCAGTCCAGTCCCCCAATAACATCAAGACCAAAGAAGTTACATATTTAACATTGGTATGCAAAACATTGACCCATGGAAGCGACCACACAAAGATGTCCAATCTATTGATGGTCAAATCCAACTTGCTCAGGGTTGAAAGAAGCACAGACAAGATTTCACCTTCTCCAAAAAGATTTATTAAACTGTGGGTGCAGCCTTGGGGGGCAACTTTGCAGCTGCGACCTGGGGAAACAAATCAAAATACATTATTTAGTTCTGCAGATTTCTTCAGAGGTTGTGCCAGTGAGTAAATGAGCTCTTGATCTAAAAGTAATGAGGCCGTCACACTGGCACAAGTTTGAGGACATTGACTTCACTACAACTCGTCAGAAACGCCAGTTATGTGGGTGAGAGCACATGACATACCTAGCTCCTTGGGATAAAAACTATTTCTTAAGCCATCAAAAACAACACAGGAAGCCAAGCGAGCCGATCGATGACACCACGTAGCAGCCAGGGAGGGCCAGGTTAGCTCATCTAAATTCATCTCATTACAAAGGATCAAAAGGGAGAAGCTGCACCATACGGTGGATTCAGTCAGCATGAAATTCCCTCTGCTCGTTTACCCTTGGATTGTCACACCATTGTTCCTCTTAGGCAGACTCAAATTGCTGCCAACATGGGCTAAAGCTGCTGTTTGTTTTTACCACAGTAAAAGAAAAATAAGACTCATTATAAAAGCTGTGAGGCTCAGGAGAAAAGTTAGAGAATAAATCTAGACGAAGGACAGATGACTGAAATCAAAGGCAGGTTGCATGCTTCAAGGTGGCATGTTGTCTAGCGGTTAGAGCGCTGGGCCAATAACCGAAAGGTTGCTAGTTCAAATCCCCAAGCAACCTAGAAACATCTGTCAATTTGCCCTTGAACAAGGCCCTTATTCCTAACTGCTCGAGGGTCGCTATAAATAATGGCTGATGCCTGGCCATGACCCCCACTCTCGGAGGGCGTCTCAGGGGGACGTGGGATATGCAAAAAACTCATGTCCCAGATTTAACTTATTTGTTTTGACATTTTTCCTGGAACAGGCCTGCACAACCCATGGGATCCCCAGAAGCAAGATAACTAAACCCTGCTGGGGAGGTAAAGAGAAGGTCCTCACCTGGCCAGCAATCCTGTCTAGATCTCTGGTTCCCTGGGATGTTAGCCTGCGACCACTGAGAGAGAGAGAGAGAGAGAAGAGGTTCAGTCAGTCAGCAACAGCACAAATTAACACTCCTCCATACTAACGGATCAACTCCATTCTGTACATCAACAAGCAAAGACTACATCAACATCCCTTATACAGGTCGACTGAGTCAACACCGGAGACGGGAAATGGCAATGGCACCACTACACAACCGCCATAAGATGAAATGTGTCCACCCATATGCAGAAATTACTACAAAGCTACGAAATCAATTATGAAATCTGAACGAGTCTGGTCACATCACAATAGTTATGTTCATTCAGATTTCATGCAAATAAAAAAACTAATGAAATGGAGCACTTTTAAGATGCTTTGTCTGTATACAGTTGTGTTCAGCGGGCACAAAATGGGTTCAACAATAACTTTTTCTCCCCGGTTTCAGCACATTTGGTCTGTTAGGCGCAGCATGCAAACTGAATTTAAAATCCTCAACCCAGTGGTGATCTGGGACCAGGACTGGTGATGTAATAAAACAGTACATATCTGGTGTTTCACTCTGTTCTCAGTAAAGTACAGATGTAGGAACTGCTTGCTTTCCCCAATGCTAACCATAAGGACCAATGAGAACGCAGACCTTGGATCAGTGTCTAGGGACACTGTTCTATCCAGCATGGTTCTACTCACCCGTTGGGGTTCTTCTCCACCATCTTGAGAAGCTCGAGGGCCTGCAGCACCTTACGGGCCACGTTTTTGGAGCCAACGCTGAAGTGGGCGGGGCACACACCGTTCCTCTGGCGACCACCGTAGATCTTGGTCATGGAGCCCACACCGGCACCCCCACGCAGGTACAGGTGGCGCACTGTGGAAGCTGGGAGGGAGCAAAGGGGAACAAAAGGAGAGGGGTTAATACCACTGATGGTCAGAATCACAATGATCTTGTTCCATACTTCTACACTAACAGTGAGGAAAATCATTTGTGGCCAATTTGGGTCTAAACCAATGTCAATAACTGATTGTAGCTACTAAACTAATGGCCTGAGAAAACAGGTAGTCCTAAAGGGAAGAATGTCATGGGGTGTCAATGTTTAAAATCGTACCAGCTCTAGTGTAGAACCAGTTCTCGTCCCCGGGAGCCAGTTCCTTGTGTTTGGCCAGCTTGACAATGTCCACCCAATCTGGGACCTTCAGCTTTCCTGACCTAGAACAGAAAAAGCATACATTAGTCATTCAGAAAAGCTCAATACATTACTAAGCAAGAATTTAACAAGGCTTCACGTGTATGTGAGGTACATATGTGAAGTACATATGCTTATATTGAAGAACTGGGTGGAAAACTCACTTCTTCAGGAAAGCCGATAAGGCACGGACAAACTCCTGCTGGTTGACGTCTTTCACTGTGACACCAGGCATCTGCGAGAGAGGAAGAGAATTTCAGTATGAGGTAACGCATGAATGATGGCTATGCAGACTGCAACGAATGTCCTGGGTAGATTGAGGTCCTAAGAACATTGAATATGTAGCCTAACTACTCATGCAACTAACTAGTTATGTGAGAGTACGATAGGATGACTTGACTGTCCCAAAAATCATAAAAGTTAATCTGATTGCAAGTGTATACACTACTATTGGTAAATTTCATACAAACCACACACCTAGCCAACTAGTTAGTTGGGTGATGAACAGCTTGCTTAAGCAGGCAACTAACGTTAGTGGGCTAGCTAATTATATAGTTTCTACCTACCTTCCTATCGGACAGTTGCGATGGAAAACATGCACTCTTGATAATGAATCCCTCATATTGTGCATAATCTTATTTTAAGGGCAATAACTGATATCGTCATGAACAACCGTTAGTTAAGATAACCAGCTCACCGGCATGTGATGGTAGTTAGCTAACTGGAGTCAGCCATAATACTATCAATGAACCTTGGTTTAAGCCCATATACATGTAACCAAATCAGAAATTCAGGCAGTTCAACAGCCGACGAGCGTAAATAAATTCAAGTGGAAGACACCGTTAGCGCAGAGAAGATTAGTCTTCTAAAATAGACAAACTACACGCGAAATGTTTAGGCCTCAATGCAGAGGCATGGGAGCAGCCATCACGGGAAGGTGCGAGTGCCGCATGCAATTTCATATTTTCTAAACAATCTACACGACCCTGTGATTGCTGGAAACCCCGGTATTTGTTAATTGATTGTTTAATGTATACGCGGTCAGTTATGGGAGAATAAGTATCACTAAAATGTCATACATTTGGTCAAATAAGGCCAGAGAACAAACATCCTATTACCTTGCTTGTGGACAGCGAGAGGAAGAGGGTAGGACGGGGTTTCCAGCCCGTGTTAAAACGGGCAGATCGCGTTCGTTCTCGCGAGATATGACCTCACCCTGAACGTTGGTATTTTCAAGATGCCCTGTTGATGAATTTCTAGCCCAATCAGAGTAAAACCTGATGCATTTCAAAAGAGCATGCGGTGCTCAAGGTTTAATTATGAAATTGTCTGCAAAAGAAGAGGCACTTGCCCTTGTGCAGCAATAGGAATCAATTAGCAGTTTTTTTTTGTGGAATATGGAAGTAATTCTTTAATGTAGCAATAGGATACTAATGTTACTCTAATCTGCACACTGAATGCAATAATCAGGATGCACCATTTCAAAATGATGTTATTATAATAATCTTGTGACTTTACAAGTCAATATTTCAATATCTGTAAAATGCATTGTAACCATATCTTCTTATTTAGGGGGTAGATCAGCTTTAATATTGCAGATAGATTGTGGCTTACATTAATGTAATTGTCTGAATCATTTCTAATCCCCCATATTTGGTAAATATATACAGTACCAGTCAAAAGTTGACACACCTACTGTATTTTATATTTGACATTCTTCAAAGTAGCCACCCTTTGCACACTCTTGACATAGTCTCAACCAGCTTCATGGGGAAGCCACCTGGAATGCATTTCAATTAACAGGTGTGCCTTGTTAAGTTGTGGAAGTTTTTCCCTTCTTATTGCGGGCCAATCAGTTGTGTAGTGACAAGTTAGGAGTGTTATACAGAAGACAGCCCTATTTGGTAAAAGACCAAGTCCATATTATGGCAAGAACTAAAATAAGCAAAAAGAAATGACAGTCCATCATTACTTTAAGACATGAAGGTCAATCAATCCAGAAAATGTAAAGAACTTTAAACGTTTCTTCAAGTGCAGTCGCAAAAACCACCAAGCGCTATGATGAAACTGGCTCTCATGAGGACCGCCACAGGAGAGGAAGACCCAGAGTTACCTCTGCTGGAGAGGACAAGTTCATTAGCGTTACCAAATCTCAAAATCAACTGTTCAGAGGAGACTGCATGAATCAGGCCTTCATGGTCAAATTACTGCAAAGAAACCACTACTAAAAGACACCAATAAGAAGAGACTTGCTTGGGCCAGGAAACATGAGCAATGGACACCGGTGGAAATCTGTCCTTTGGTCTGATGAGATGCAGAGTAGGTGAACAGATGATCTCTGCATGTGTAGTTCCCACTGTGAAGCATGGAGGAGGAGGTGTGACGGTGCTTTGCTGGTGACACTGTCTGAAATGTATTTAGAATTCAAGGTACACTTAACCAGCATGGCTACCATAGCATTCTGCAGCGATAAGCCATCGCATCTGGTTTGCACTATTGTTTGTTTTTCAACAGGACAATGATCGAACACATCTCCAGGCTGTGTAAGGGCTATTTTACCAAGGAGGAGAGTGATGAGTGCTGAATCAGATGACCTGGCCTCCACAATCACCCAACTGAGATGGTTTGGGATGAGTTGGACCACAGTCATCTCCTTCAAGATTGTTAGAAAAGCATTCCAGGTGAAGCTGGTTGAGAGAATGCCAATGGTGTTTAAAGCTGTCAAGGCAAAGGGTGGCAAATCTATTTTGATTTGTTGAACAATCCTTTGGTTACTACATGATTCCTATGTGTTATTTCATTTTGATGTCTTCACTATTATTCTACAATGTAAAAAAACAAAAACTTGACTGGTACTATATATATATATATATTTGTTAAATATACAGTATTTTCCCCTAACCGGATTAAATTAATGGACAACACCTAGGCTTCTACTTCCAGATTATACATTCTTTATAAAACCATATCTTATTCTTATGGGATTTCCACAAATAGCCTACTGACAGAGATCATAATAAAAGTCCTTTGAATCCTGCATGTTTGTCACAACTTTGGGTATGGAGAGACCAAGACGCAGCGCAGGGATAGTTCGACATTCTTTTATTTCACTATGTAATACCTTTTGTATGAATTACTATGTATAATAAAACTTAAAATGCAAACTACTAAACACGATAATACACACGTGAATAGCACACCAAACAAAACACACTACTTTACCTGTGACTGGAGGAATATATCGACCCACACAAAGGTGCAGGACATATAGGATCCCTAATTAGAGACAATGCGGTGCAGCTGCCTCTAATTAGGGATCCACCTCAAAACCCACACAGAAACAGAACTGAATAGAAACTGTCAGACTCTGACCATGGCTACATAGAGAAGCAAATAGGCTTCTCTATGGCCAGAGCCTGACAATGTTACAATCGTTCTTTATTTCCCATGGTACATTTACACCATGGAAAAACAACAACAATGACACTTCATTTGTTCTTTGTTATCCTAGAAATAGCCATTGAAATATAAATGTACTGCTGCATGAAACACGGCCCAGTGAACATGGGCTCTTTTCACAGAACAACTCCCAAACCTTTCAGTAGATAAGAGATTGCATTCTCTGTCTCTCTCTTACTCTCTTATTTATCTCCATTGTTTATCTCTGTTCTTCATCTCTTCCATCTGTACCACTATGTTTACCCACATGTTTGAGATGTCTCTCTCCGTGTGTGTGTCTGTGAGTATATGTGTGAACTATAGCCTTGGTCTTTTTTAGTTTACTTATTTACAATGCTTGAGGTGTCCTTCGCACAGCTCGGGTGGAAAGGTTAGCACTGCTTCAACATTGACACAATTGATATGTTTGCATAGACACGACCAGGAGATAGGTGGGCAGAGAGGGTAGTGACGTTTTATGAATGTGAGTTTATTCTGTCAGTCAGCGCAGAAGAATAGAGAGGTAAAGAGCGAGGGAAGGTTTACAGAGCACACATCAGAACTGTCATATGCAGTTCTGCTCTTATGCTCTTATGCAGGTATATACATCCTCAACTTATCAGGTAATTTGGTCTTTTCTAATTTATTAGATAGCTGTATTTGGTATTTTATTAGGATCTCCATTAGCTGTTGCGATAGCAGCAGCTACTCTTCCTGGGATCCACAAAATCACCCTTCTGATCTCTATCCATTCTCCATCCATTACATTCTCTATAATCCTTTCTGTCGTCCATTGAGCTTCCAACTATCTGATCTAAAGCGCTTGCTGTGTATTGTGGCTGTGAGTCTGTGTCGTCTCTCAATGCTTACTTGATTAACAAAGGTAAATTAATCGCATTGAAAGTGACCAGTCACAGATTCAAACCGAAGACACACACATAAGGTGGAATGAACTCCATTAATTATTTCAAGGCCCTTCAAGGAGCAAGACAGGAGACAACAGTATCAAGTGATTATGCAGCTGTATAAAACGGTTATTCCAGTCAGTCATAATTATTATGAAAACTGACAACTTGTCGTCTGGATGTCCTGAAAAGGTCAAACTCATTATTCTGAGGAGACAGGTGGCACATTACAGCGCTAAATCTGCTATTCAAATATCCATCCGCTTTGCTTTATTTGAGCCCATTGTTTGAAAATGTTAATAAATTATCTGTCAATCACACTCGAGTAAGTTCACACCAGTGTCTGTCTGTC
Organism: Thymallus thymallus; assembly: GCA_023634145.1. NCBI lineage: Eukaryota > Metazoa > Chordata > Actinopteri > Salmoniformes > Salmonidae > Thymallus > Thymallus thymallus. The sequence continues at coordinate 22,959,846 of CM042415.1, read as the reverse complement.
TGCTACAGTGTGCATGTGTGTGTTGTTACCGGTCTGTTTTCACTGAGCCTACCCTCACTACACTGTGTTTGCATGGTGCTCACATCCTCACTGTGAGCGCGCTGTCAGGTCCAGTCTACGCTGACCTTTTCACTCTCCAAGCATGCGTACAGGTCTCCAATACCTATAAAAAAATATATCTAACAATCTCTCCCCCTCAACTTCCTGCCTCTCCCTTTTCATTTATTTTTCCTTTACTCTATCTTCCCACCGCTCTCTTTTCTCAGTCAATCTTTCTCTTTTTGACTCTCTCTCTCGCTCTCGCTCTCTCCATTCTTACCCCCTGCCTTCTCAAACTATTGCTTTTGTTTACCTGGTAAATTGATCTTCATTAACAACCTCACCTGGAAGCCAGTTTCAGGGGAGAGTACAATGGTAATAATTAGCTTGGTAGCCATGGTAGGGCATCCACTGTGCAGTAGAAACTTTTAATGATCTCTTAGAGATCACCCGATGGACGGGCTGTGTTTCACTCTTGTCTTTCTCTCTCTCTTTCCTCTGCCACCTCCCCCACCCCTTTGTATCTGTCCCCCTCTTAGGTTCAGCCATGGAGTCAGTGTGTGGTATCTGTGTCGGTGATCGTGGTGATTGTGAGTGGTGGTCTATGGGTGGTGGTGGGATGGAGGAGGCCAGGGAGTAGGTGGTCATACACAGAGCGGGAGAGTTTCTGCCTGCCTGAAGTTGTGTCTGGGCTGGGTGGGGGCAGTGGGGGGTGCAGTGGGGGTCCCTGTCTCTGTGCTGCTGAACCTGAGGAGTCCCCAGTGCCTGTACACCTGCCTCACCCTGGTGTGTTGTCCTCTGCTGGTCACTGTCTGCCTGCTGCTGCTCATGACCCTCGACTCCCACCTGAAGCACCGCATGGGGAGCAGGTGTGTCAGAGAGAGGGGGGTAAAAAGTACCAAAGCTAAATCAAGTGCACCTGAAAGAATTTGCCAAATGTTCTCAGGACTGCACTCTAGACCACAAAAATGTCTTTAAGAAAAACAAACCAAAAAGTGGAACAAATATATATTTCTATGAATAACACTAGCAGCAACAGAATACACTATTTTATTACATGCATACAGTATGCATGTAATATCTTCTTTCTAATGATGATGTATTTACTTCTCAACTCCTAATATTGAGCAAATTACACTCATTGGAGCTCACAACACTCACTACTCACGATTTGAAGAGACGGGACGAGAAGCAGAGCGTTGGTGGAGAGACATTCCTAATACCAAAAATAAAATAACACAGGAACTTAAATAGAATCCCCAATTAGAGACAATACGAGACAGCTGTCTCTAATTGGGGATGGAAATCAAACCACCACCAAATACACCCTGTGAGGACTTCCAAGCTCTAACCGCGGCCCTCCAACTCCCCACAAGAGGGAGCCAGAGACAATGCCACAGTCAGAACCTGACAGTACCCCCCCTAAGGCGCGGGCTCCTGACCGCGCTGCTCCCCCCTCAAAAACAAACCCATGAGCCATTATTACAAAAACACACAAAAAAAATTATTAAATAAATGAAGGGACAGAGCGGAGCACTGGGGAGGTTGCTGGTGGAGTCGACTACCGGACCCAGACTGGACAACGTTGGAGCGGACTGCTCCGGCATGGGGGCAGAGTCGACGACCGGACCCGGACTGGGCACCGGTGGAGCGGACTGCTCCGGCACTGTAGCGGAGCAGACGGCCAGACCCGGAGTGGGCTCCGGTGGAGCGGACTGCTCCGGCATGGGGACGGAGTCGACGACCGGACCCGGACTGGGCACCGGTGGAGCGGACTGCTCCAGCACTGGAGTGGTTCTGACAGCCCTTCCTGGCCTGGGACCCGACCCCGCTGATGCTCCCAGCCACATGCGAATGCTGGTTCCCGGCCCCGGACTGGGCACTGGCACGCTAAAGAGCTTTGCCTCCCCAGCGATACAGAGTGCTGTGCCCAGCCTGGGCACCAGCGCAGCTAATATCTCCCGCCATGTGACTGTGGGCCGTCACTGGAGGCACCGGGCTGTGGGCCGTCGCTGGAGGCTCAGGGCTGTGGGTCGTCGCTGGAGGCTCCGGGCTGTGGGCCGTCGCTGGAGGCTCCATGCTGTGATCCGTTGCTGGGCTGTGGACACGCACCACTGGACTGGTGCGTGGAGCAGGCACAGGCCGTACTGGGCTGTGGAGGCGCACCCTTGGGCTGGTGCATGGAGCAGGCACGGGCCATACCGGGCTGTGGGTGCGCACCGATGGTGTGGTGCGCGGGGCCGGCACGTACCATATTGGACTCTGGACCAGCGCTGGAGGCACCGGACTGGGAACTGGCGTTGGGGATCCTAGACTTCCCTGTCGTCTTCTCTCCACCGCCAATCCCCATCCTGTGAGAGCTCCTCCAGGAGCCCCCACGAGTGAGGGAACAGGAGCACATCGTCGTCGTCTTCCTCCGACTCTTCTATGTACTCCTGCCCCCATGGCTGTAGGGGCTCCTCCTGGAACCCCCACGAGTGCAGTGGCCGGGGTTCTTCTCCCTCGATCCACGACCACCCCCATAGCCCTCCCCCAAAAACAGTTTGGGGGCTTTTCTGGGCTCCAAACTGGTCCGTTGCCTTCTTGGCCCGCCGACGTCTCCTCGGTCGACGGCGCCGCTGCTCCGGGCACCAGCCTTCCTCCAACTCCCCACAAGAGGGAGCCAGAGACAATGCCACAGTCAGAACCTGACAGGCAGGGATGGGCAAAAATGGCTAATTTCAAAATACCATAAAGATCAATGTATCAAAGTAAATTACAAAATAAGTTTGAAATGTATTTAATTAAAATACATGTATTTCATATTTTCAAATACAGAAATACATTTGTAAGTAGCCAGGCCTGAACAGCAACAACATTCTCATTAACGGTTACATTACGTGTACATTTATATTTAGTTAATTTAACAGACACTTTTATCACACCATAGTGCCTTCAGACTTTTGATAACAATGCAGCGTGAACGGAGGCCACAAAATTGTGAACCGCTATGTTTTGTATTTTGAAAATACTAATTACAGCTCTCGAAAGTATATTGTTACAGAATACATTGGTGTGTAATTCAGCCCAGTGTAATACAAAATACTCAGAAATAGTTGAAAGACATAATTTAAAATACATGTAACATAAATACTGCCCATCTCTTCTCACCGGAGTATCTGACATAGGCTTTGGAAAGTACGGGTCACAGAAAGTGCCGCTGGTTGCTGGTAAGCTTTCTTGACTTGGACATTTATTTTTGACAACACGTTTTACCTTTTTTTAACCACCTAAACAGTTACTTCTAGCAAAAATGTGGTTGGAGTTACCTTTGTCTAGCTAATAGGCTATGTTAGAGTTTATACTTCCAATTATAATGTGAGGAGGTCAAAATAATACAAACCTATCTACCAAATCTATTCATTTAAAAATGTTAATGTTAATGTTACTTCTCCTTGCCATTATCATTTACCTGAAGATAAGGCAAGATGTAGAAGGTTGAAGAGCCCTGCACTAGACCATCAGTGCATGCTGGCTTCATTTGACCCATTGTGTTCTATGTTAATCCCTCCTCTCTCTCTCTGTTTCAGGTACAGTTCCCTGGTGACACGTGGTCCTGCTGTTCTGGGTGGCCTCTGTCCTCTCCTCCTTTGCCCAGTTCATCGGCTGGAACGTCCTGGACACCTGGGGAGGGGCTGAGGGATGGCTGGATGGGCTAGGGCTGAACGGCTTACCCCCCCACAACTGGACCTCCGCTCCTCCCCCTCCTGCTCCCCCCAAGTCCAACCAGGGTCGCTCTGTGATCGGGAAGTACCTCCCTTACAGCGGCTTCCTGTGCAAGTTCTACGTGGAGGATCTCCATAACTTCACCTACGCAGAGATCCATGGAAGCCACTGTGGGGTGTGTGACCCTGACACCGTCCTCAGCCCCAAGTTCCTGGTTTATGTTTATGAGGTGACCGTCTTCCTGCTCCCCCTAATGGGACTGCTGGCCATTTATCTAGACCTGGTCTGTGTGATGCCCAGACAGGACCCTGATGACCCGGGCTCTGGCCCCCCAAAACGCAGCTCTCCCCGTGCCCGCTCTCTGGGCCTCTCCCTCTGCCTCCTGGTCCTCCTGTGCCTGCCCCTCCACATCACCCACTCCCTCCTGCTTTTCTCCCCAGGCACACTTCCCCTGACCTAGGGCTTTCCCGCTGGTCTCGCTCCTGTCGCAGCTCTACGGTCTGGTGCCCCCTATCCTCTTCACCATTCCCATACAACGGGTGGGGGCCGAGCAGGCACCCCTGCCTCTGCCCCACCTGGCCCCCACAGGGGGTAAGGCGATGGGCAGAGCCCTGTGTTCAGCTGTGCAGAGGGCGTCCTGCTCACTCAAAGGGAGGCTGTGCCCAGATGTGTGTTTGTAACATGGAACGGGAAAACAGGGAAGGTGTAAAACACCAGCATTCCCATCTCATATGTTATAATTCACTTTCTTAGGCTCTGTTTACACACATATCCAATATGGTAATACATCGAAATTGCCGATCATCCAATTTCCCTGGAAGTTTGTCCACAAACATAAGTTCCAATCATTATGTGTAAACAGGGCCATGCATCATTGTGTAATTCACAAGGAGCTTCTTTGTGTATGTATCGCCATATATATTAATCAACCTGTCAGTAGCACAGACTAGACTAGTTCATTTGTTTTTCACACACTGTGCTGTTTAATTATTGAGTCTCATATCAAATGGCACTAACCAGGCGAACTGCGAACTGTTGTCTAGGGCGCAAGTGCCATGACCAGAGTGGGCACATTTGCTATATAAAGCAAACATTTTTGTTACAAAACCAGGAGTAGAGTTGAAAATGCGATGAAAACCCATGTTTTATTCAGTACATGGGAATTGAACTGAAAAAGTTATTTTTATGTGCACTACATCATCACACACAGCCTTTTATCTGCAACAAGTCAATTTGTTCGAAACACATCTCTGCTGGGTAAATGGTTTTATGCAGATTTTAGAATATTCACACGAAAATCTCTCACCAATTAGATAGAAACCTAGCTACTGAGAGTAAATATCATGCAGCCGACTTCTAATCTCACACTGATCCAGAACTAAGCCTGGGACTTTATCAGGATCTGTCTGCATTGTAACATGCCTACTGCTGCTGCGGATGCTATAGATCTTGCTTTGATCATGTTTAATTAAACAGGCAGTAATAACAGCACGGTATGTCCGGAGACGACCTCATATAGCAGAGAAACATAATTGTGCCGTTTGACACGGTCTTCATGGCTGTTCTGATTAACTGTGTAAATCTAATACTCTCTTTAAATAAAATGCCTTGCTCTAACTAATTGGATTGTTCATCTTCTGGTCACTTTGGTGTGAAATTTTACTCAGGGGGAGGGGGGGGGGTGTCTTGCATCTTGCCTTCTTTAACACATTCTCTCTCTCTCTCTCTCTCTCTCTCTCTCTCTCTCTCTCTCTTATTAAGCAGGTTTGTCTCTCTCCCTTTCCCTCTTGTCCCTCCCTCGTATTATCTGTCTTTATGCTCTTCTCTCTCTCTCTTTTAACACTTGCACACACACTCTCTGTTCTTATCTTCTCTCTCTTCTCTACATACAGATAACTGCCAAAATAAAGTAAACACTTGTGTAAATGAGAGATACAAAGTATATTGAAAGATGGTGCTTCCACACAGGTGTGGTTCCTGAGTTAATTGAGCAATTAATGTCCCATCATGCATAGGGTCATGTAAAAATATGCCAACTTGGCCATTATTTTGACCACCATGGCTAGAAGAGATCTCAGACTTTGAAAGAGGGGTCTCAAAGGAGCATAGGGGGTTTGTGTGTTCCTCTCAGTCACCAGATCTCAACCCAATTGAACACTTACGTGAGATTCTGGAGCGGCTCCTGAGATAGCATTTTCCACCACCATCAATAAAACACCAAATGATGGAATTTCTTGTGGAAGTATGGTGATGCATCCCTCCAATACAGTTCCAGAAACTTGTAGAATCCATGCCAAAGCGCATTGAAGCTGTCCTGGCTCGTGGTGGCCCAAAACCCTATTAAGACACTTTATGTTGGTGTTTCCTTTATTTTTACAGTTACATGTACATCATCATACATCGATCCGTCATCTCTACGGGTTTATCCCCATACCCCACCCTCAGATCTTTGCAAAAACAACATCTCTCTCTGCCTGGAACACATTATTGATGGAGAGCAGTTCTGGCTTGGGTGCCCATTTAATTGTTCCGTCTGCCTGAGCGCACGCACAGTCCTTCCTGATTTCGCTGTGCTTCTCTAACCGCTGCCCACCGACCGACACACTCACCCACTTCAATCAATGGCTGGGACCACAATGGCACAGCACGGCCTGATGCACCACTAAGGTCATTACCAGAGGCCACTACTGTCACCTTACTACCATTCACAGAGGCTAACTGCGGCCAGCATTACTGCTAGCACTTCCTATTTCACAGTGCTGGTATTTACCTGGTATTGGGTAGGAAATTATGTGGTAAGAATGTGTAGTTTAATGCTACTTACGTGAGATAATTCAAAATGAGGAAAATACCTGGTCTAATGGTGAAACAAATAAGTCATTAATTGGTTATTACTGTGTAATTACCATCTTATCATGTCATTTCTTGATAATTTCTGTACCTTACAATAAAAATAATTTCTATAACTTACAATAAAAATAATGTCTGTACGTAACCATTGGATAATATAACACTCAACCTACAATGATGCCTGTAATGTACTAATGGTGTATAATGCTTATGACGGTAGGCAGAACATGACACTTCTTATAACCGAAGAAATACTGATATAAACCTGTTACAGGTAGCCCAGTGGTTAGAGTGTTGGGCCCATAACCGAAAGGTTGCTGGATCAAATCCCCAAGCTGACAAGGTAAAAATCTGTCGTTCTGCCCCTGAACAAGGCAGTTAACCCACTGTTCCTAGGCTGTCATTGAAAATAAGAATATGTTCTTAAAGGTAAAATAAAAATAAATTAATCAGCTAAATATGAATGTTTCATGCTTCACATCAGTGTTATGTGACAGGGTATCATCTTCTCTGATCATAGGTTTAGATGGACGGAGACGTCCTCATGACAGTGTTCTAGAACACGATCGTTATAGAACAAGTCATTCTAGTTTTTGAGCACTACTGGATGAAGTCAAGCTCTGATGACTACTTCAAGTGATGTGTCACCCACCAACTGCTACATGAGGTTTGAGTGTCATTATTTCAGCTAACCTGGGGATGTGTCCTGGACATGGTGTCTCTATTGTTCTAGCGCCTACAGCGTGGCTCGCGTCAGCTGGTACAGGCTAGTATAGCCCTTGCTCCTGGTGAGTCCATTACTTTGATTGCCGTTTGACAATCTGTCTTTATGACAGCCTACTGTGGAGCCTTATCATCGATAGGAGACAAACACATCGATCCATCACACCGCGACCTCCAGCAGCTTTTAAATCCAGCCGCACACGCAGGTGGACAAGTTGAGTGCTTCTTGTCAGAATGGGGTATTGATTGTATGGAAAGAGTGGGGGGTGGGCGTCATATTTTTCTCTGCATCTGACTTGACTGTCCTTTTGCCTCTCTCTGTTCCGCTCTCTCTCTGTTCCTGTCTCTCTCTGTTCCTGTCTCTCTCTGTTCCTGTCTCTCTCTGTTCCTGTCTCTCTCTGTTCCTCACACTTTCTGTTCCTCTCGTTCTCCATCTCTTCCCATGATTCATTAGCACAGTCATGGAGCCTTCCGTTTGTTGTTTATTCTCTCTTTCAGCCCCTCGTCTTCCTAGCATTTCTTTCCTCTCTCCCTGCCTGGGTTTTTATCTTCTTACCTTTATCTCTCTATTCCCTATTGACGTTGTCATCTGCTGTGTCTCTTCTCCTCTCACCGTGTTACAGAACATTTCTAATTAAAGAGGACACATCTAAAAACAGACTTGTCTCCAGGTGTTATTTTTGAAGTATTTATTTTATTTTGTCGTGCTTTGTATCTTTCCCCTATAAAGAAATAGTTAGCTATATCAACAGCGACACGTGGACTATAAAATAACCAGTAGTGAAATACGAGAAGAAGAGACAAACAGGAACAGGATACGGAGATAGAAAGAACTAGAGAGACAGCGCAAGAGAGAAGAAGAGCCAAACAGGAACATGATACGGAGATAGAAAGAACTAGAGAGACAGAGTAAAGAGAAGTGAAAAGACAGCTGTTTCTATAGAATAATCAAAAACAACAAACATGGGAGGTGTACAGTTATAACATTTACAATAATAATAACAGTAATAATAATAACAATCATAATAGTCCAAATAAAAACAATCATTAATAAAAAAAAAATCAATAAGACCTCACGTATTTCATAAAGACAAATGAGACATTTTTTTCATATTTTGTTTTTTTGTTTTTATCACTGGACAGTAGTTTGTTCGTTTTTGTACCTCTAGACTAATAATGTGTTAGTATAGTATCTTCATAATGCGTTCAATAGTAAACAGTTTTTTTTCTCAATTTCTTAAAAGATTCATTTAAGTTATCTTGCTGTTTACATTTTTATACAAATACAATAATTCAGATATATGTATGTGTGTGTATGTGTGTGTGTGTGTGTGCATGGCATTCAGAAAAATATCCATCATGTATTTTTCCTTATGCATTCCTTTCCTTTCACTCATTTTTTTCTCTTTAAGACTTTTTAAAATTTTTATCCATTTAAGGGCATTTTTAAATAATTAAGCTTTTCCTTAATGTGCCTCGTCGACTTATGTTCCCTTTCTTCTAACTCACGAAAGGTTACTGGCACTAATCCTTTCATTATTGGCCAACAATAGAGGAGAGATAAAGACAGACAGTCACAGACAGACAGACAGAGGGAGGGAGGGAGGGAGGGAGGGAGGGAGGGAGGGAGGGAGGGAGGGAGGGAGGGAGAAGAAGGGGACGAGAAAGAGAGGTGAATAGAGAGGGAGGGCGAAAGAGAGAGACAATTCAAAGAAGAGTGAGGAAAGTAGTCATTCATAACAGGAAGGTTTCTAAATTACCCAGAAAACATCGGCAGCCTCCCCAGCACGGACGGCAAATACAATACCTGGGTCGTCTGCAGAATTGACGGGGTAGTTCAGAAATACTTTAAGAGACTTTCAGGGTAACACTCTGCAATGTTGTCAAATAATTATAGATGAGTTGTTCTCTGTGGGCTGATGTGCTTTGGCAATTTTAAGTAATCAAATTGAGCATTCAAACTCAATAGCTTCTGGAAACCATACCCACCCCACCTGTTTGTCTGTGCCACTTATGGATCAAACATTTTGGACATTGACGTTTTTTTCTCTTTCGCCTTTCTACATCTCTCTCTCTCTCCCCCTCCCTCTCTCCCTCCCTCTCTCTCTCTAATTACCACAGGGAAGGAAAGTGCTGAGGCTCTCTTTCTTGTTATCGCTTCTCTCTATCAAAATAATTACCCTATTATCACTTTTACCTCACTCTGTCTCTTTCTTTTTCTCTCATCCTCCCTCGCTAACTTGCTCCCTTACTCCTTCCTCCAGTACACCTACAGTATGGCAAAGTTGTAATGTAAGGGCTGGATGGAGTTGTCTCTCTTTCAGTCTCTGTTCTGGTCTGTGTTGTGGTCTGTGTTGTGGTCTGTGTGCAGTAGTATTACAGTCGATTCAGAAGGCCACCCGTCATGGCGTGTTGGGGAGAGGGGTGTGGGTTTTGGGGATGGAGGCTACAGTAGGTACTCCTTCTTGCCCTGACTGGCATCATTCCCGTTGAGGAAAGCCTCCTGGACCTCCCCGTGCTCGTCCATCCCACTGGCCTCATGGGTAAGATACGAACCTGGGAGAGGGAGAATGAACAGAGAGAGAAAAGAGATGCAAAAAGACAGAGGGGAGAGGAGGAAGAGAGAGAGAGTCATAGAGAGAAAGAGGAGGCAGAGAGAGAGAGAACGAGTGAGAGATAGAGAGAGAGGAGGCATATAGAGAGAGAAGGTTGTGCGGGAGACAAGAGATGAAGTTTGTGCAGAGAGGGAGACAGAGATGAAGGGATGTGGAGGTTAGTTGTGACAGAGTAATATAATCCTTGTGACATTCAGTGAACCCATCAAAGCAATCTTTACCATGTTGTTGAAGTCCTACCTGTGATTAATTATTAGTTCAGTTAGAATTAGGTCAGTACCAATTAAGTATAGGCTCCCGGGTACGATATGAGCCTGACAGAGGGAGAGGGGGAAAGGAGAGGGAGGGCCAAGCATGGTGCAAATAGAGAAAAAGAGGGGCGGAGGCATAGAGAGAGAGAGAGAGAGAGAGAGAGAGAGAGAGAGAGAGAGAGAGAGAGGAAGAGAGAGAGAGAGAGAGAGAGAGAGAGAGAGAGAGAGAGGGATGGTGGGGAGGTTAGCTACGGTAGAGTAATATAATAATAAGAGAAAGTCAAATTATCAAACTAAATTCTTTAATTTCCTGATCAGTTCAGAATGTAAAGGGCCAGACACAGACACAGATTAAGTCTAGGCATGGATTAAAAAGCGAGTTCAATCCTTTGAGAATGCTTTTTAGTCCAGGAGTTAATTGTATCCGGGAAATCTGCCCAACAAGCCCAATCATGTTCAAGCTGACGTATCACTGCAGGAGCCAATGGTAGTCTCTTTGTTGACAGTCTGTCTGGTCAAGGCTTTGATTGGCACACTGGCAGCCACAGCAGGACAGAGACAGGGCCCTAATAGTGCTGTCTCTGCTCACTGATTGGTTGTAATGGCTCTGTCTGTTCGCTGATTGGCATTCTGGCTGTATGGCCCCTCCCCTGGTCTCCAAGTTTCTATTCCCGGATAACTTTATTGGCACTGAAGGAGGAAGCAGGGGGCTGCCAGAGGCTGTTAAAATGATGGGGGAGCGTGGGTAACTGAGTTTGTTTTTATTGAAGGGCCCTGATACAGTAAACCATAGGTGTCATTAAACAACTTGGCCGCGCCTACATTTCCCACCAACCCCCCTGGCTAAGATACAAGGTCGTTTGTCATGTCCTTTTCCTCCTCATCCCCCTTTCTCATTCCATCCATTTGTGTTCATCTTTTCTATACTCTATATCATTCACTGAGACAGATATGGGGCGGTAGGTGGCCTAGTGGTTAGAGTGTTAGGCCCGTAACTGGAAGGTTGCAGGATCAAATCCCTGAGCTGACAAAGTACAAATCTGTCGTTCTGCCCCTGAACAAGGCAGTTAACCCACTGTTCCTAGGCCGTCATTGTAAATAAGAATTTGTTCTTAACTGACTTGCCTAGTTAAATAAAATACAAAAATATATATATTGTTTCTACATTTTTCTACAGATAAAGCGAAGTGAGGCGTGACCATTGAGAATTCATGGTAGTCTCACCTTTAACTTTTCAATAGTGTGAATGTCATGTGTGTGTGTGTTTGTGTGCGTGCTCGTGCATACACGCGTGTTACCTTTCTGTCGGACAGAGCACCAGATGGTGACGATGAGAACACAGATGACAGTGAAGACCAGCAGAGCCAGGACGCCCCCTATCACAGCGTACGGTACTGCACTGTGGGTCTCAATCACTGCACCGGGGTCTGAGAGGGAGGGAGGGGGAGGAAAGAGAGAACAAGTATTAAATCAAAGTCTGTACATCCCTGAACGGAGAGATCATCTACGGTATCTTCCACAATACCTGTATTATCACCCACAGAACACTGGAGAACGAAGGAGGAGAATTGGAACAGCTCAGAGAGCACTTTGAGTCAGAGCCAAGTCTGTGTTTACACCAAAGCCACTCTCAACATAAAGAAGAAGAGTTTCATACAGGCTGGAGTGAAAATGTGACACCTGGAAGAATAGTTTGTGTGTGTGAATACATGGTGGCAACCCTGCTGGCCAGGAGACAAGGACACAGAGGAATGGGCATGGTCCAATGACTCTACCAGACTGGAATTAAAACAGGAATCATTAGCACAATGATAACAAAAGAACACATCCAGAGAGGTGGAGGATGGGGAAAGAAAAAAGAGGAGAGGAGAGAGCAAAGACGACTGACAAATGAGCAAATGAGAAAGTGTGTGTGTCGGTCTATCTATCAGTGCGAGCATGTGGAAGACAGAAGAAGAAAAGAGAGAAGTGTGTGTTCCAAGAGTCTGCCGAAGCAATATTTCATGACGGATGAAAAATTAAGCTCTGCCTTCCCATGTTGCATTTCTCTCCCTCGCTGTGCCCAAAGCTCGGAGGGTAATGAGTGACAGTATAAAGGAGCCCGTAGTTCTCCCTACGCGCCCAATAACGCTCCCACATCGCTCTCTCTGACATTCAAACACGAGGCACAGCAGGTGCACACCTCCTCACTGTCAGAGAGAGCAGAATAATGCCCTGCTCCCTCTGCTTCATCTATCCCCCTGAGAGATAGAGAGAGAGGGGGGAGAGAGAGAGAGAGAGAGAGAGAGAGGATGAGGGGGGGGGGAGAGAGAGAGAGAGATGATGAGGGAGTGAGAGAGAGAGAGAGAGATGATGAGGGGGGAGAGAGAGAGAGAGAGAGAGATGATGAGGGGGGAGAGAGAGAGAGAGAGAGAGAGTGAGGATGAGGGGGGGAGAGAGAGAGATGATGAGGGGGAGAGAGAGAGACAGAGACAGAGACAGAGGACACACACATCTAAGAGATCCAGGTGATGTCCCTCTGTTCTGTGTGATGACAGACACTTACTCACAGTGGGAGACAGAGAAGCAGCTTGGCTTAACTGCCCTGCCACTATGCTCCAGCCAAAAGCAACATAAGTGGTTGCTTAGGGCCCCAGAAAAAATAAATAAATACCTCATCATATCTCTTCTTCCTGTCTTATAGCTTCTCTCTAAAAAATAATAACAGTTTTTGATTTCGGTTTTGATTATTTGGGTTGAATGCTGAAACAACACAAAATAAAAACATTAATAAAAAGTCCCATGATGGTAGTGTCTACCTACTACTGCTTATCACTTATTAACCATCTTTTATTCACATTACTTTACTAAAATATTTCAGTTGTTGTGTATATTACATTTGCTTTATCTGTTGTATTATTTCATTCCAAGTCATCATCTCATCTCTATAGAGCTGCTGCCTGTGCTGTCTGACAAAATCATTATTTTATTAGTTCTTTAAAGTAAATAAGGCATACTTTTATGACTGCTGAATACACACTATCAATCACTTAGATCATGTATTTTCAGGTAAAGATACCTCTGAAAACAACAGCTGCTCTCTACATCTCCTCACGATCGCGCATTCTTCTGTCTCTTCTCTATTCTTCTGTCTCTTCTGTAACAGGCGTAAAGGAACCACAGACCCGACAAGTAGATGTGCAATGGATTATGGTCATTGTAGTTAATTACCACATTTTATGCACTAATCTATTTTGAATATTGGCCTGTTGGAAACTACATTGCACAGTTCAGGGTGGATCTGATTTATCTCTAGAGAAACTGTGCAATGTGCGCATTGAACTCACAGAAGAAAAAACTAAAAACCAAATGGAATTCAAATAATTGAACCAAAAATAACTTAATGTTGAGAATAGTAGAATACACAAGGTGCAAGTTAGATTTTCACTGACAGTCACTCAATTAACCATGTCAGCTAACAATTTTTAGACTGGTAAGTTAGTCTAGCCAGTTATCTAAACTTGTAGTAATCATGGCCGAAGACCAAAAAGAAACGCAGGGCACGTGCCCTGACTTCCAAAGGGTCCACATTAATTTTGTTTGTGACTCTCACTCAGATATCATTAACATTTACATTTGTCATTTAGAAGACGCTCTTATCCAGAGCGATTTACAGGAGCAATTAGGGTTAAGTGCCTTGCTCAAGGGCACATCAACAGATTGTTCCCCTAGTTGACTTGAGGATTTGAACAAGCAACCTTTCGGTTACTAGCCCAGCACTCTTAACCGCTAGACTACCTGCTGCCCCGTTCATCACTGTCTCCACACATATGCTTCCCTATGTACCACTCCATCAACTTTACTTGTTTCTATCTGTCTACCACCCAGTCATTATCTATCCATCCCGTATCCCTCAATCCCTGCCTGCTGTTCCAGCTACACCTCTGTAGAAGTGGGCAACAACAAGATTGGCTCCCTCTCTTCTAGAATGTGCAGGACACTGTTCCTCTCCTCCTCACTCCATGACTCAAACCACTGGGTCCAGAGGCCCAGTTGGCACTCAAAGATATTTGGTGGGCTGTCCTTAAGCTGTACTGTATTGAGCAACTCGAAGAGGGTACACACATTCACTGGCACAGCTTTCCCCAAAAGGTCCTGCAGAAACCGTTCCCTCTGGGCAGTGCCCCAGCTCAGGAACCATGTCAATTTGGAAAGGTACAATATAGGTTCTCCGAGTTGGGAGGCACTAAACCCTGTAGTCTGCCAGGCTGGGTGAAGACGAGCTGGACTGTGTGCAGCGCCAACACGGCACAAGTCATGGCAAAATGTGTACAATTGCAGGAAATTTACTGTAAAACAGCGCAAATGTATATATGCCCTATGGCAAAATGAGTACAATTGCATTAAATTTGTTATAAAATTGCAAAATGTTCTCTCCACCCCATGGAGAAATGTATAGAACTGCAGGAAATGAACTTTAAAACGTAAGTGGCCAGAGCAAAGCATCAGCCAGCCATTGATGAGTGGGAAAATGTGTGTGTATGTGTGTGAGAGGGTGTGTGGGAACGCCAGTCAATGGAAGGTTACAGAGGACAAAGGGAATGTGTCAGTGACTGTGAAAAGAAAAGGACAGAGAAGAGAGGAGGAGAAAAGCTGACAGAGGCGGTGATGGTGACCATGAAGGAAGGGAATGATGGAGAGATGGAAGGAGGGGTGTACGTTACCTTGGGGGTCCAGTGCATAGCTGGGGGTTAGGAGGAGGGTGGTTGGGTGGGAGGTGGCGTGATGGGAGGTGGGAAGGACCATGGTAGTGACAGACACATTCTCTACAACAGACAAGGACAGGGTAACACTCTATTCTCTACAACACAAACATAGTTTCTATGAAAGACAGGCCCTAGATCAGTGGCCACCAATCGGTCGATCGCCAAGGCATTCCTAGTTGATCACCAAACATTTTTGTAAAAAACCCAAAGATAAAACCTTGCGTTCCTATTTTTTCTTCATTTTGCACTGTTGGCGGTAGGTGCACTTGATTCAGCAGCCCTAGCCATTTCATGTGTCTGAAGGTAGAACTCTGCCTACCCGGCAGGCCCAGAGAGCAAATCAAGTGCACCTACCACTGGCTAATCAGATACTGTGAGATTTAAAAACTTTTAAAACCATGACAAGAGAGAGACTCAACAAATACAGCAAAGAGCTGCTGAATTCATGTTTAAGTTATTATTCAGCACTGTCAACACTATTCAACACTTTTATATGCTATTAAATTACGCATTCTACCACTCACGCTTGAACCTGCACTGCAGCTACAATGAATGAGTATAGCAGTGTTCCGATAAGCTTGCGTTGTTATTATTAGCGGCTTGTATCTTTTAATATCGAGGAATATTTCACTTTCTCTGGTCATAGGAGCAACAACTTCAATTGGTGCACGTGGCAGAAATAATGCAATATCGACTTGAGTTTATTTATCAGCAGGAAGACTGTGTCCCCTTTTCTCAGCAGAGGGAGGGAGATCGGAAGGACGGTGTCGGTGAGTCGGGTGAGAGGCAGAACGCTGCTCCCTCCCTCCCTTCCTCCCTCCCTCCCTCCCTTCAGACTGACCCTCAGACGCAGGCCATCAGTCCAGTAACAAAAATAAATCAATGATTATGCTCACTCAGCTGCGCGCCTCACAAGTAATACAACAAATGATCTATTACCAGTGTGATCATAGGCTTACGTTTTTTAAGTAATGTTTTTTTAAAAATCTGAGCGGTAAATCTTGACTCAGAAAAGGTTGGTGACCACTGATCTGGATGGTAGGGTTACTACAGGCATACAGTTTATTACTATACAGTAGAGTAGTAGCTAGGGAGACAGACATTGGCAAATGATAGACACATTCATTATAAGACAATGGTTGGGATGCAGACATATTTTCTACAATAGACACATTGTCTATGACTCAGTAGCTAGGGAGACAGAAAACATTGTGTTTGATGGAAGCATTCTCTGTGGAACAATGTTATGGGACAGACACATTCAATATAAGACAATAGTTTGGATATTGACACAATGTTAAGGTAAAATGCCTGTTGAGAGAGACAGTGAGGGTACAAGTCCAGTTAAGGGGTTTTAAGTGAGTGAGACAGTTGGATTGAATAAGTGGCTATGAGCATGGTGTGTGTGTGAGAGGGTGAGACACAATTGTTCCTTTGAAACAGCAGGATGCAGTATAGATCTGTTTCATCAAACCACTGTGTGTCTCTCTCTCACGCGGCAGGCGCGCCACGCACAGATACACAGACACACACACAGATACACAGACACACGCACATGCACACACACACACCTCTTTCTAGAGTAATGTATTGGTAACTACTCTTCCGTCTGCTCTACCTCTCTCCCTCTTCTCCCCCTGGCCCTGAGATTATCCATCTCTTCTTCCTCTGCCACTCCTCTTATGTCAGCATAACCCTCATCACCCTCTCCTTCTCCTCCTCTTCTCTCCTCTTCCTTTCAAGGCTGCCTGCCTTTCTTCACCTGTCCACATCCTCCCTCTATCCCGTCAGTGTCCAACCTCAGCCTTCATGTCACTTATGCAAAACACATAAGTGCATGTTTGCGGCGTGCATGTGGGTCTGCATACGTGTGTGAGTCAGAGAGACAGGTAGAGAGTACAATCTTAGAAAAAAAAGTGCTATCTAGAACAGTTCTTAAAACAGTTCTTCGGCTGTCCCCATAGGAGAACCCTTTGAATAACTATTTTTGGTTCCAGGTAGAACCCTTTTGGCTTCCATGTAAAACCCTTTCCACAGAGGGTTCTACATGGAACCCAAAAGAGTTCTACCTGGAACCAAAAAGGGTTCTCCTACAGGGAAAGGCGAAGAACCCTTTTTGGAGTGTATGTGAGAGAAAGAGAGAGTTCACTAGGGAATGGGTCAGTATGTGAGAGAGTGTGTGTGTGTGTGTCTCACCTGAGGCAACATGATTAATGGGCAGGGTCAGTTGGCTAATTAATTGGACACTGATTCATATCTCTTGACCGTTAAAACTTCATTCTGGGAAGACTTATAAATAATGACTTCTCTCCATTTCTCTCTTGGTCTTTCTCCCTCATTTCTCCTCCAACATCCTCTCCTTTATCTACTCAAATCTCCCTTCTTTCCCTCAGAGGCAATCCTCTTTCATTCCACTTCCACATTCCCTTCCATTTCTTATTCCCTTCCTCTATGAGCCCTCTCTCTCTCTTCATTACTAGGCGGCTGTACAGCCAGTCAGCTCGCCGCCAGGCATTCTCCTATCATATTGTTATTCTATACGCTCGCCACCCAGACACCTATATTCACGGCTGTTTTCTCATTTGCATATTGAAGTTGTTGATAACGACATTTCTCTCAAATATCATTCATAAGCTAGAGAGATAAAACACTCACGTATGATTGGACATTCCCTGTTTCTGCATGTTTTTCTGTTCCAGTGCTGTAGCCTTGGCTTAAAGCACAGTAAGCTATGTGTCACTCACAACACAAGGTTAAATGTCATGTAGCCGCTGGTCAGAAGATTCTTGTCCCTTACCGCTGCTCCACATTGATTTGGTCATAGCCTACACTACATTGACTTTCTCACTGTCAATAGAACAGTGTCAAGAGCCACCTAATATTTCCTGTTTCTTTCTCCCACACCCTCCCCCTCTCCTACCCCCTCTCCTTCACTCCTCTCTCTCGCCCCTCCCTCTCTTTTCTTTAGTCATTCATTAAATAGAGGTATATTTTATTCCACCTAATTAGTGACTTAGCTCATTACCCTAACCACTGCACTCATCTTCCCCCAAACCACAACTATATCTCTCCATCCACCCCTCTACCCATTCTCTCCATCCATCCCTCTACCCATTCTCTCCATCCATCCCTCTACCCATTCTCTCCATCCATCCCTCTACCCATTCTCTCCATCATCCCTCTACCCATTCTCTCCATCCATCCCTCTACCCATTCTCTCCATCATCCCTCTACCCATTCTCTCCATCATCCCTCTACCCATTCTCTCCATCCATCCCTCTACCCATTCTCTCCATCATCCCTCTACCCATTCTCTCCATCCATCCCTCTACCCATTCTCTCCATCATCCCTCTACCCATTCTCTCCATCATCCCTCTACCCATTCTCTCCATCATCCCTCTACCCATTCTCTCCATCCATCCCTCTACCCATTCTCTCCATCATCCCTCTACCCATTCTATCCATCCATCCCTCTACCCATTCTCTCCATCCATCCCTCTACCCATTCTCTCCATCATCCCTCTACCCATTCTCTCCATCCATCCCTATACCCATTCTCTCCATCCATCCCTCTACCCATTCTCTCCATCATCCCTCTACCCATTCTCTCCATCCATCCCTCTACCCATTCTCTCCATCCATCCCTCTACCCATTCTCTCCATCATCCCTCTACCCATTCTCTCCATCCATCCCTCTACCCATTCTCTCCATCATCCCTCTACCCATTCTCTCCATCCATCCCTCTACCCATTCTCTCCATCATCCCTCTACCCATTCTCTCCATCATCCCTCTACCCATTCTCTCCATCATCCCTCTACCCATTCTCTCCATCCATCCCTCTACCCATTCTCTCCATCATCCCTATACCCATTCTCTCCATCCATCCCTATACCCATTCTCTTTCTGCTGTCTATCTTCTCACTATATTTTCTCTCTCTTGTTATGCCCTTTAAATATATTTTCACCCTCTATTAATTTATTACTGTCTTCCTCTCACTCCCCGCCTCTATCTCTTTCTCCCCTCCACGCCCTATCTCTCTCTTTCTCTCTCTCCTGCTTTCTTTCACACTTCCTTCCATCTCCAACACTCTCTCATGCCTCATATCTATATTACATACACTACTGTTCAAAAGTTTGGGATCACTTAGAAATGTCCTTGTTTTTGTCCATTAGAATAACATCAAATTGATCAGAAATACAGTGTAGACATTGTTAATGTTGTAAATGACTATTGTAGCTGGAAACGGCAGATTTTTTATAGAATATCTACATAGGTGTACATCACTCCTCTGTTCCAATGGCACGTTGTGTTAGCTAATCCAAGTTTATCATTTTAAAAGGCTAATTGATCATTAGAAAACCCTTTTGCAATTATGTTAGCACAGCTGAAAACTGTTGTGCTGATTAAAGAAGCAATAAAACTGGCCTTCCTTAGACTAGTTGAGTATCTGGAGCATCAGCATTTGTGGGTTCGATTTCAGGCTCAAAATGGCCAGAAACAAAGAACTCGTCACAAAGAACTCGTCTTGCGAGAAATTGAAGATCTCGTACAACGCTGTGTACTACTCCCTTCACAGAACAGCGCAAACTGGCAGAATAGAAAGAGGACTGGGAGGCCCCGGTGCACAACTGAGCAAGAGGACAAGTACATTAGAGTGTCTAGTTTGAGAGACGGACGCCTCACAAGTCCTCAACTGGCAGCTTCAGTAAATAGTACCTGCAAAACACCAGTCTCAACGTCAACAGTGAAGAGGCGACAAAGGGATGCTGGCCTTCTAGGCAGAGTTGCAAAGAAAAAGCCATATCTCAGACTGGCCAATAAAAATAAAAGATTAAGATGGGCAAAAGACCACAGACACTGGACAGAGGAAGATTGGAAAAAAGTGTTACGGACAGACAAATCTAATTTTGAGGTGTTCGGATCACAAAGAAGAACATCCGTGAGACGCAGACCAAATGAAAAGATGCTGGAGGAGTGCTTGACGCCATCTGACAAGCATGGTGGAGGCAATATGATGGTCTGGGGGTGCTTTGGTGGTGGTAAAGTGGGAGATTTATACAGGGTAAAAGGGATCTTGAAGAAGGAAGGCTATCACTCCATTTTGCAACACCATGCCATACCTTGTGGACGGCGCTTAAATGGAGCCAATTTCCTCCTACAACAGGACAATGACCCAAAGCACAGCTCCAAACTATGCAAGAACTATTTAGGGAAGAAGCAGTCAGCTGGAATTCTGTCTATAATGGAGTGGCCAGCACAGTCACTGGATCTTAACCCTATTGAGCTGTTGTGGGAGCAGCTTGACCGTATGGTACTTAAGAAGTGCCCATCAAGCCAATACAATTTGTGGGAGGTGCTTCAGGAAGCATGGGGTGAAATATCTTCAGATTACCTCAACAAATTGACAACTAGAATGCCAAAGGTCTGCAAGACTGTAATTGCTACAAATGGAGGATTCTTTGACGAAATGAGGACACAATCATTATTTATAACCTCGTCAACGTCTTAACTATATTTCCTATTAATTTTGCAACTCATTTCATGTATGTTTTCATGGAAAACGAGGACATTTCTAAGTGACCCCAAACTTTTGAACGGTAGTGTACGTACGTGGGCGCATACACATCCACATTCTCTCTCACACACACACTCTCACACACAAACATGCACGTGCACACACACAAACACAAACATACACTCTTACACACAGACTTAAACCTGCTGAATAAAGATTTTGCTGCATTGGGCCTGGCTCCGCAGAGACTCACTAACCTCTCACTCTCTATCTGGTTTTGAAAGCATCACCCAGACAGTTCACAAACTGACACAGCGAAAAGCACCTGCAACAAATTGGCCTCCGTTTTGTCCTGATTTTGCGCTTCACAGCCACATCAGACACTAGATAACTCTGGGAGCTGGTTGACAGTGTGAGGGGGAGAGGGGTCGTTTTTCAGATCTGCCATAGTGAGCTGTTTTAGTTGACTCATCATCGCCACACAGCCTTGCCCTGTCAGGCGCCCCACCCCAGTGCAGCTTGGGATTTCCAGAGGCAAGCGTGGCTAATCCGACTTGAGCAAGCCCCTAACTGAACACTAACATGGCTTCAACCTCTCTCTACCTCCTTCCTCTCCCCCTCTCTCTGTCCCTCTTGGACTCAACAAGACAGGACCTCCTTCAGGGAGCTCTGAACTACAATACACCCAAAAAAGAGGGCAAACTACTGCCAAGGTGAGGAGGAGAGAGAGAGAGAGAGAGAGAGACAGACAGACGATAGAGAACCCTTCTAGGAGACAGACGACAGAGACGAAGGAAGAGAACAACATTTTCTTGAAGCGTGGACATACTTCAAAGCCAGGCATGCCTAACCTGGTTGGCACAGTGAGAGAGAGAGTGTGGCTTTAGCTCTGGTGGTGGCTGACGATGGCTGCTCTGGCTAGATGAAAGGTGGAATTCCCACCCACCTCCGATCTCAACGGAGGACGGTTAAAGTGTTGTTTGATGCCTGCCGCTCCCACCACCCGCTGTCACTGCTCAGGAGAGGGTAAGGAGGGAGTGGGGGGGGGAGTAGGGGGGCGCAGCCTAAGGCGACCCAAAATGTTACGCAACAACCCCCCTCTGTCTCCATCTCCCGTTCTTTCTCCTCCTACAGTTTCTTTGATCTTCAGCTGTCAGATGTAAAGGTTGCAGTGATAGGAGCAACCCCTAGGGGGCCACAGCCATGTGGTACACTGACTATACTGACTACAAATGCTGTGGTAAAAACTCAACCCCTAGCCGACCCCCTATGCCCCTCACAGTCTCACATCTGGGAAGCATAAACAACTGATGAAGTGGCTCACACTTTTGATGTCTACATCTGTCTGTGATATGCTTCTGGTGTCTCATTCAAAAAGCTACGCTAGGATTGATGGTGAATGGATTCGGATAAGTTGATCCTAGATCTGTGCCTTAGGGCAACTTCTCGCTGCAAGGCAGTGGTTGTCATGGTGATGGTGGCTCACCATACACCAGCAGCGTGTAGTGGTCGGCGGCACGGCCGTAGTTGTTCTGTGCCTGACACAGGTAGGTCCCGTTGTGTGATTGGCTGAGACGGGACACTTGGAGGGTGGGTCCAGATATCTCCGCCCTCTCAGGTAAGGTGTCATTAATCCTTGACCACTGGACATCCCTAGGCCTGCAGAGAGAGAGAGGAGGGAGGGAGAGGAAGGAAGGAAGGAGGGAGAAGAAGGGAGGGAGGGAGGGAGAGGGAGGGAGGGAGGAAAGAGTAAGAGAATTCGATAGAGTGGTGGAAAAGCAAGAGGGGTAGAAAGAGAGAAAAGATTAGGACAAAATAAGACAGCGGTGTAGGGAGGTTATGGGAAATAAAAGGCGAGGAGGGAGTGAGAGAGATTTTAAGTTAGACCAAGGGAGAGGAAGACAGCATGACAGAAAATAATTGGGGAGATTTATGGACAGAGAGAGAGAAGGAGAGGAGAGGGGAGGGGAGGGGAGGGGAGAGGAGAGGAGAGGAGGGGAGGGGAGGGGAGGGGAGAGGAGAGGAGAGGAGAGGAGAGGAGAGGAGAGGAGAGGAGAGAGAGGAGAGGAGAGGAGAGGAGAGGAGAGGAGAGGAGAGGAGAGGAGAGGAGAGGAGAGGAGAGGAGAGGAGAGGAGAGGAGAGGGAACAAAGAAAGATTTTGTGTCAGATGGAGAGAGGGAAAGCGGGACATGGAAGGAGACAGAGACAGAGATTTATGGGGGAGAGATGAGAGTGGGAGAGAGGGAGAGATGAGCGAGGGAGAGGCAGAGAGTAAGACAGGAGGATGGAGAGAAAAAGGAGGAGACACGAAAGACAAAGAAAAGTGAGACAGAAGGTGAGTGAGACAAAAGATTATTGGATTACATACAACAACGAACACACACACAGACACACCACACACAAAGCCCTGTGTGTGTGCATCCCCTGTGCTGTGCTGGCTGTCCCTCTCATCCCACCCTGGCCAGATTACAATCCCAGCTCATCTACACCCTAATCCCTCAGGAAGCATCTAATTAAAAACCCCTGCTCATCCTTACACACACACACACACACACACACTTTATTAAACACACCCCTCCAACAAAGACAGGCAGTGTAATTAATTGGTGTTTAGCGGTTAACGGGAAGTTTGTCCAGGGCCTGGGTACCGGGCTATGTGTTAAGGAGAGTGTGGTGAGGTCATTCCAGCGTGAGATGAGGCAGGGGCAGTCCAGTGGATCGGCCACCACAGCCCCATCTCTCATGTCACTGTCCCCAGCCGGCGGTTACTAAACCTCACTGGGCCACACATACTGGCTCCTCAGCCTGGCTTTATTGTGGGGCTTTACTATGGCTTTACTCAACACACATACAAACACACACACACGAGCACATACACACACAAACCAGTTTTTATAGAGCTTAATGAAGAGGCAAACACATCACAGTGTCTACATGGGGCTCGTTACGGCCTCCTCAGACACTTTATGGGGATCCGGAGAATGGAGTATCTGGAGGAGTTGAGACAAACAGCTGTAGTGTGAGCACAGCATACACACACAGCAAACGTACAAACCAATCAAACAATCTCATAAATGTGTGTACACACAACACACACACACACACACACACACACACACACACACACACACACACACACACACACACACACACACACACACACACACAAACACACACAAACACACACAGTACACACAGTACACACTCACAGTGGGTTGCCAGTGATGGAGCAGGTGAGGCTGAGAGAGTCTCCCTCTCGGAGGATGCCAGGGGGAGGGATGATCCTCACTGTGGGGGCAACTGGGGAGAGAGGAGGAAGAAGGAACTGTAACACATATGTTACCATGGTAACCAATCAGAGTTACGGTTGGAGGTTCTGTTATCATAACAACCCTCAGGGTGAAACAGCTGCTGCTTTGTTAAAGGCTCTGGTGAACAGACACATCTGAAGATGTATTCATATGTGTTGTTGTGATAGCCATGCAGGGCCATTTAAGCAGCAACAGTTTGGCAGTGACACTGATTATGCAGATCTAAAGTGTAGAAAATGCTGATCAAACTCATAAATGGTGAATTGATAAGTCATTTATAACACAAGGGTTGACCACCCCAGACACCAAACACATATGAGTCATGACCATCATAAATGGCGGTGATAAAGCTTCAGTGTGTTGCCATGGGAGCCCTGACCAGTCACTCACAGTGGACGTCGAGGCGGTAGTGGCGGACCCTCTTCTGCCCCCCCAGGGCGGGGTGGGAGGCCTCACAGCTGACCGCTGCCCCGTTGTCTTTCCTCTCCACAGGAAGACGGATGGTACTGGACACACTCACGGTCTTCCCATTTTCCTGCTGGGACACCACACCTAGAGATGGGGAGGGAGGGAGGGAGCATATAAGAATTTTATTGAGTCAGACAGAGGACGAGGAGAGATAGGAACAGAGAATAGATGGGAAAGGGAGCGGGCGAAAGAAGAAAGAGAGGAGAGAAGAGAGAAAAGAGACAGGAGAAGAGAGAAGAGGGAAAAGGGAAGGACACATGGAGAGAGTGAGACGGACATGATTGATGACAAGGAGAAGAGGAGAGAGGGATCCAGACAGGCTCAGACATAAAATACAGTTAAAGAGAGCGTGAGATGCGATTAGACAGGGGAAGATGAGGAGGAGGAAGAGGAGGGGGAAGAGGAGGAGGAAGAGGAGGCCTCGCAGTCACGTAATATGAGTTTGTGAAAATATGGCAATAACTAACACCATGCTGAGTTTTCAATTATTTCAGCAGAGTGAACAGAAGAAGGCCCAATTGAAGCGTGAGATGAGGGCAGGGAGATACTGTCTTAATTACTGAGACATTCTATCCGTCAGGATCTGGAGCCTAACCTTTAATGTCACACTGTATTTCACTCAGGGCAGGGCCCCCTCCACAGCCCAACAGAGCAGAGCTGTAGGCCCCACGCATCAGCCCACGCTAACCTTGTCACATCAGGGGACAGACATCTTTGTGAACACGGCATGAAAGGAGGAGAGAGAGAGAAGAGGAGGAGAGGAAGAGGGGAAGGACAGAGTGTAAGGGCACAGAGACGTGCTGAGTTAGAGATTAAGATGGAGAGACAGGATGGGAGTGAGAGACGGAATGAGAGAAAGAAAGAGAGAAATAAGAGAGAGGTGGAGGGTATAACAGGACAGACAGAGGGTAAACAGCGGGACAGACAAACAGAGAGAAAGAGATGGACAGAAGGACAGATAAAATGGTAAACAGAGTGATAGCTGGATGGAAGGCTTATCAGATGGGGAGTAAAGGGGGAGATATATAGAAGGCTGGACAGAAAAGGAGAGAGTATGATGGAGTTTGAGAAAGAGAGACAGATCGATAGATTGGCACAGACAGGCAGGCGGATAGATAGGGAATGCAGGAAGTGAACAGAGGGAAAGAAAGAGAGAGAGAGAGAGGAATGACTGAACAAAGACAGACAGAGTCAGACAGACAGAAACTGATAGATACAATGACAGAGCGACATAGTGATAGATCTTCAAAGTATGGACAGACCTGGTATCTCCCGGCGGTCCCTGATCCAGCGCAGCGTGGCGGGGGGCTTGCTGCGCGGCGACAGGCAGGTGAGCTCCACCTCGCCCCCCTCCACGGCCTCCTGCTTCACCTCCACCGTGGGGGTGTCGGGGGGGACAGACACAGACAACGTGGCCACTTGGTGGTGGGTGTCGTCGGTGTAGAGCTGGCAGAAGTAGCCGCCCTCGTCCGACACGCTCACGTTGGTGAGGGTGATGCGCACCAGGCGGGGAGTGAAGAGAACCATCTGGAAACGGTCGTCCTTCAACGCTGGGGAGGGGATGGAGGGACATAGGGAGACAGGGAGTAAGAGAGTGTAGCAGGGAGTCAAG
The DNA here is from genome assembly GCA_023634145.1 of Thymallus thymallus. Taxonomy (NCBI): domain Eukaryota; kingdom Metazoa; phylum Chordata; class Actinopteri; order Salmoniformes; family Salmonidae; genus Thymallus; species Thymallus thymallus. Next base: position 22,934,008 of record CM042415.1, on the reverse strand, counting down.
ACAATTGGAAAAGCACAATTAGAGATATACACATAAATATATGGAAAGAAAAAAGCAAGACCAAAAGAAAAGAGGACAGGGGGAGTAACAAGGAAGAGGAGAGTGAATAGAAGAACAGAAAGGGGGATAGTGAAGGAGAAGAAGAATGAAACATGGTTAATCCAACCATCCACTGTGACCTCCTGACCAAGGCCATAGTATCATAGAAACCAAAGAGGCAGTGAGAAGAGACAGAACCTAGAGAAAGGAGATAGGGGGAGAGCAAAACTATTTTCCTTTCATTGTCAGAGAAATCCATTTTGAGTGTGAAAAAATCATGATAATAACAAATAATGCTAATGACGGTCAGAGTGTGACAGGGACTCGATGGCCATTGTCTCATAAACCTCCCCAAACCCACTTTGTATCGACTGACAGACCGACTGCACAACCTCTCTCTTCCTCTCTCTCTTCCACTCTACCTCACTCTCTTCCACTCTACCTCTCTCTCTTCCTCTCTACCTCCCTCTCTTCCTTTCTACCTCCCTCTCTACCTCTCTCTCTCCACCTCTCTACCTTCCTCTCTTCCTCTCCACCTTCCTCTCTTCCTCTCTTCCTTTCTACCTCCCTCTCTTCCTCTCCACCTCCCTCTCTTCCTCTCTTCCTCCCTCTCTTCCTCTCTTCCTTTCTACCTCTCTCTCTACCTCTCTCTCTTACACTCTACCTCTCTCTCTTCCACTCTACCGCTCTCTCTTCCTCTCCACCTCTCTCTCTTCCTCTCCACCTCTCTCTCTTCCTCTCCACCTCTCTCTCTTCCTCTCCACCTCTCTCTCTTCCTCTCCACCTCTCTCTCTTCCTCTCCACCTCCCTCTCTCTCTCCCTCTCTTCCTCTCCACCTCCCTCTCTTCCTCCCTCTCTACCCCTCTCTCTTATTACTCTCTTCCCCTGCTCTGTTGGGTTTGCTTCTGCAGAGGGAGAATTTCTTCTCTCTTCCCTGGTGTAGTACTCCACCATTTTACACCATCATTCATTATATCAGAGGTTTAGTATGTGTGTGTTGTGTGTATGTGTGAAACACAGAGCAATATATTGTAGACAGAGAGAAAAATAGTCTACATTTGCCTTAGAATACTACTTCACAAAGCTCCCTGAATGTGAGAGTGATTCCCAAATCCTGACAGAAAAATACATATTTTTTTCCCCTCTCACTAAATGGCAACTAAATCTCACAGCTTTGTTCAAGTCCTATTTCACCTTTTGTCCCAACTCATTTGCATGCCAGGCAGTCAGAGCTAGAGGAGATAGATGGGATCCACAGAGTCCCCTTGGACAGGTCTATTACTGTTCCTATAGTCTGTTTCTATGCTGGACAGCCTAATAAAAGACCTTAAGAGTGTGTCCATAATGTCACCCGATTCCCTATTTAGTGCACTACTTTTGACCAGAGCCCCATGGGCCCTGGTTTAAAGTAGTGCACTATAAAGGAAAGAGTGTGCCATTTGAGACACACTCTTCATTAGAACCCATTGGTTTAGTGCTGTAGCTGGACAGCTCATTGCCTCATTCCCTTTACCTAACAGTGCAGGACCTTTCTACAATTATAGAGGGGAATGGTTCAGCACGGAAGGCTGCCAGAAACACCATGGGTTACCCTGCACTAATGGTAATGGATAACATTGGAATCACCCTGCAGTGTGTGTGTGTGTGTGAGAGAGAGTAGAGAGAGAGAGAGGCAAATGCATACCCTACAGTATCTCTCTCTCTCTGACTCTCTCTCTGACTCTCTGACTCTCTGACTCTCTGACTCTCTGACTCTCTGACTCTCTGACTCTCTGACTCTCTGTCTCTCTGACTCTGTCCTATTAAGGTTCATCATGCTTTCAGACGGAAAAAAAGGTTCTCCTCCCCGGGGAGCGAGCGACTCTAAATACTTAATAGTGTGAACCAGTAGTCCTGATCTGACAGAGGGCTAGTTGGACGGAAGGTTTCAATATACTGCTTTCATCTGGCAGAAGAGGTCTGATCCATGTTCTTATTGCGTAATGAGGTAGGGAGTATGTATTATGCATCCTATAAAGTACTCCTCCATAATGAACTGAGACCTTGCTAAAACTAAAGAGGCCAACTAATGGGTATCACTTCAATAGGTTGACCTCCCTCATAACGACATTGATCTGATGGCTTCTTGTGGCTGACTGGTTTTCAAACCCTGACCACAGAGATGAATTTTGAAACCTCACTGTTTCTCTCTCTCACATCCATGAACACACAAACGCACACCCATAAACACACACACATAACACACACAGACATGCATAACACACACACAGACACACACACCTCGTGTGCCGTTGAAGAAGAGGGTCTGTCTGCGAGGGTTCTGGATGACCACGATGGAGCCGTCATAGTTCTGCAGACGACAGGAGATCTGGGCCGTGCCTCCCTCCAACACAGTCACATTCTCAGCCTGCACCGCCTGGCAGTGCGCTAGAGAGAGAGAGAGAGAGAGAGAGGCAGGGAGAGAGACATATTTAGTTTCAACCTCACTTCAATAAAAAACTGCAACATTCACAGAAAAGCAAGTAAACAACCATTGATTCTGCTCCATTGACAGTCAGTATACATAAAGTGAGATCCATTAATTATATTGTGGTGTAGTCATGACTCATAAATACTAGTGTGCTTTTTGAAGAATAGTAGTGGCAGAGTCATATAACATGGCTCTGAGTAGCATTAGGAGTGGGAGAGATGTAGAGAAACTGATAGAAACAAAGAGAAAGAGAAAGAGAGAGAGAGAGAGAGAGAGAGAGAGAGAGAGAGAGAGAGAGAGAGAGAGAGAGAGAGAGAGAGAGAGAGAGAGAGAGAGAGAGAGAGAAAGAGAGAGAGAGAGAGGGAGAGAGAAAAAAACAAATGCTGTTATTAATTGACATGGACACAGGCAGGGAGAGCGGTAAATGAGCTTGGTGGTTGGACTGTTCTCATGATTATCCTTAGCAGCCATTAGCCTAACACAGTCCTAATAGAGAGAGACTGACATACTGTAGCAACACAACACACACATTGGACTGTGGGTTCCTCATTAGAGGCAGATGGGAGCCATACAGCAGTAGTAGTAGTAGTACACACACAGAGACACATATAGGCCTCTCTCTCTTTCTCCTACATACACTCTCTGTAGCCTACGCTCACGGCTTCACACGCGCATGCACATATGCAGCCCCACACACACACACACACACACACACACACACACACACACACACACACACACACACACACACACAATCATGGTTTGGAGTTCAACCTTCTTGACACCTGTCTGTATTGGGCATTGCAGTTTGAACTGAAGTCATGGTAATGTCATGGTGGCTCGTGTTTGTGGTTGTGTGTGTGTGTGGTTGTGTTTTGTGGTTGTGTGTGTGTGTGTTTTCACACTAACAGCCCAGAAGGAGGGGTTAACATAAAGAACTACATTAATATTGAAACTGGGTGATGGAGAAGGCACTAAAGCAAGTCAATACAGAGACATGCCTACATTATACAGGATCTGGCCGTTTTCTATCCAACCCGTTTTCTATCCAAAAGTCTTCTAGAAGGCTGTGGAAATAGTGCGGGGCAGACAGATGGGGGCTGACAGTCACGTGAGAGAGAGTGAGAGAGAGAGAGAAATAAAAAATCCTGGACAGTTATCACTAATTGGAGTCATTATTATTCCCCATTCTCTACATCAATATTGTGATTCATATCACGGCCATCAGCGTTCACCACCGCCATCCCAATTATTTAGACTACTTAATGACTGGTATTACTCATCACCCTGGCAACCGGCATCTTGTCCGCCATTGTTTTAATGGCGCTAATTGTAATAGCAGCACCATATATCAAGCAGAGTCCAGCCCGGGAAGTAATTGTGAGTAATTAGAATCAAAACCCATAGAAACAGCACATACAACTACAGGCAGAAAAAAAGTGGCGGGATGTTTGAGGCCGAGGCTAGAAAATAGGACTAATTAGAGTCCCCTTACTTCCACTTCCTCCGCCAGCTGTCACCTCTTCAATGGAGATTAGGCCTAGCTATCCGCCGATGCTGCGCTGGTGTAGAGACTGACAGACCAGGCAGGCAGCCCTGCGCTGGGCATGACGCATCCACCACCATGCAACTGACTGCCAAGCCAACGGGACCAGGCGAGGGTAGCGGGAGACAGAACAGAACAGTCAAGCCAGGAAATGAATGGAGGAGCAGAGCGGGGGTCCGGTATAATAACACCACAGCTGGGAGAGAGATATGGGATGACGCAGGTCCCCTCAGCATGGCCCCATGCTGGCCCCGGCACTTTAACTATAGTTTGTATAGTCATCCATCCACTGTAGGCTTGTGAATACCAATAGGAAGGGCTATACTTCTATACAGTAGTTTGACTAAAGGAGAGAGAAGTCCCACCGTGGCAGAAGTATTAATCCTGACCCCATTAAAACCAGAGCCATAATAAAATACTCCACAAGCACGGCATTAGATTGAGAGAGATGTAAGGCGATCGATGCCGAAGCAGTGTACTGACAGTATGAAAAACAGATAAATAAAACTATATATTACAGTCAGTTCTCCTTTTTGCCAAGTGGCGGCAGTGTTTCATCGCAGTGAAAGGCCCTATCAGAGCTCCCCCTCCATTCTCTCCACAGCCCTGAAAAGGTGCATTTATTTACACCAGCTCCACAGCGCCCGGACAGCCTATAATTTCAAAATGCATAAACAAATAAATAAATAATACCTATAGGTATAAATAAACAAGGCCCTATCCCGGGCGTTCTAAATGGATCCCAAGGTTAAGCTGAGTTATAAGGAGGGTTAGAGGAGGGGGGGAAGTTGGGACCACAGCCAGGTGTATGAAGACGGAGGGGTCTCAGTAAATCCTAGAATGGGCTCAGCGTGTAGCTTACTGTAGGATTAGTGAACTGAGTTACCGCCACGGAGACGTCAAGTTCAACCACACGTGCGCACGCACGCACGCACGCACACACACACTCACACACACACCCTCCAGGTCAATAACAAGACAGGAGAGAGATAGGCTAGCAGGCAGCCAGAGGGACAAGGGCATAATGCCTCTAAACTCACAGGTAAAACTTGACTGGGCCTACTTCACATGAGGTTGAGTCTAGATAGGCTACACAACAGAAAACAGCCGTCTTTCCCAATGAAAGTGAATGTTTTTTTACCAGTTAAGTGGGTTGACAACACATTCTCATTTAACAACATGGACCAAGGGAAGAGTTGCATTGGGGAATAGAGGAGTGGAAAGGAGATGTGATGAGTCACTTAGAAACAGGTGTCTTGATTGAGTTTGTATGGAGATTGGCCTAAACGCATGAACACACACATACACACACACACACACACACACACACACACACACACACACACACACACACACACACACACACACACACACACACACACACACACACACACACACACACCGTAGCAGTCCCTCAAGTAATTTTTCTCTACTGTAAATCAATGAATAAAGCATTCTCTCTCAGCCTCAGCTTTGTTGGGACAAACCATTCTGACCATTTCACCATTCACAACTCTTTTTCACTCTCCCACCAAAGGAGATGATCATGGACTTCAGGAAACAGCAGAAGGTGCACCCCCCTATCCAGGTGGAAAGCTTCAAGTTCCTTGGCGTACACATCACTGATAAACTGAAATGGTCCACCCACACAGACAATGTGGTGAAGAAGGCGCAACAGAGCCTCTTCAACCTCAGGAGGCTAAAGAAATGTGGCTTATCACCTAAAACCTTCACAAACTTTTACAGATGCAAAATTGAAAGCCTGTTGGGCTGTTTCACCGCCTGGTACGGCAACTGCACCGCCCACAACCGCAACACCTACAGCACCCGAGGCCAAAAGATCATCAAGGAAATCAACCACCCGAGCCACTGCCTGTTCACCCCGCTGTCATCCAGAAGGCGAGGTCAGTACAGGTGCATCAAAGCTGGACCGAGAGACTGAAAAACAGCTTCTATCTCAAGGCCATCAGACTGCTAAACAGCCATCACTAGAACATTAGAGGCTGCTGCCTATAGACACTGATTAGAAATCACAGGCCACTTTAAGGTATGGAACACTAGCCACTTTAATAATGTTTATTATGTTTACATATCTGGCATCACTCATCCCATATGTATATAATGTATTCTATACTATACTTTGCTTCGGTATCACAGTCATTTAAACTCATTTATATATGTATATATTTTATATATTGTATTCAATACTCTTCTACTGTATCTTAGTCCATGCCGCTAGTCCTTATACATATAGGCCTAATTAATTCCTACTGTTAATATACTGCAATGTCGGAACTAGAAGCACAAGCATTTCGCGACACCCCGCATTAACATCTGCTAAACATGTGTATGTGACCAAAAACATTAGATTTTATTTGAGATTAGAAAGCACCGGCCACTTAAGGAATTAAACACTATTCACTTTAATAATGTTTCTGTATCTTGCACTACTCTCATATGTCTAACTGTACACTATACTATTCTCGGTATCTTAGTCACCTAATCGTGTTTACATACTGCATCACCAATCTGTGTATATTGTATACTTTAAAGTTTACTAGTCCACTGGATCTCAGTCCAGTGCCGCCCTGGCATATGTATATATTCTCAATCCTTTCTTATGTGTGTTATATGTGTGTTATATGTTGTGAAACTGTTAAGACATTATTGTGAGATAGTATTGCACTGTCGGAGCTAGAAACACAAGCATTTCGCTACACTCGCATAACATCTGCTAACCATGTGTATGTGACCAATATAATTTGATTTGTCACCATTGACTGTGCTCCGAGTGGCCCAGTGCATCTCAGTGCTAGAGGCGTCACTTCAGACACCCTGGTTCAAATCCAGGCTGTATCACAACTGGCCGTGATTGTGAGTCCTATAGGGTGGCGCACAATTGGCCCAGCGTCGTCTGGGTTTGGCTGGTGTAGCGGTCATTGTAAATAAGAAGTGTTCTTAACTGCCTTGCCAGTTTTGCAGGGTGTGCTGCCTCTGCATCAGTGAAAAATCTGACAGAATAAGATTATTTTCCCTCCTCTACTCCCTCTTCTCTCTGGTCTAAAATTATCACTCCATCTCGCCCAGGATTATACCACTCTGCCAATCAAATCCACACAAAAAAGACTCATCTCTCTCTCTCTCTCTCTCTCTCGCCCATTGCGCTCTCTCTCTCTCTCTCCCATTGCGCTCTCTCTCTCTCTCTCTCTCTCTCCGATTTCTCTCTCTCTCTCTCTCTCTCTCTCTCTCCGATTTCTCTCTCTCTCTCTCTCTTCTCTCTCTCTCTCTCTCTCTCTCTCTCTCTCTCTCTTCTCTCTCTCTCTCTCTCTCTCTCTCTCTCTCTCTCTCTCTCTCTCTCTCTCCTCTCTCTCTCTCTCTCTCTCTCTCTCTCTCTCTCTCTCTCTCTCTCTCTCTCTCTCTCTCTCTCTCTCTCTCTCTCTCTCTCTCTCTCTCTCTCTCTCTCTCTCTCTCTCTCTCTCTCTCTCTCTCTCTCTCTCTGTGTGTGTGTGTTGTAGAATTTAACGGCTCTTTTCTGTATTTTGATAATTACACAAAGGATACTTAAGCAGAATTCTTGGTTGGTGAGCGGACCCCAGACATCACAACCATAAAGGGCAATGGGTTCTAGAACTGATTCAAGTATTTTTAGCCAGATCCTAATTGGTATGTCAAATTTTAATAAAGAAAAGTGAAATAAACAATACAAAAATCTCCCTTTTAACTGGTTGCTTAAAGCTCCCTTTTAACTGGTTGCTTAAAGCTCCCTTTTAACTGGTTGCTTAAAGCTCCCATTCCTGTTGGTCCTTGGAGCTCATAATTTTCCCCCTACTGTATTATTTTCTCTAATCTCATTATCTCTCTCTCCCTTTTCCCTCCCTCCCTCCCTCTTTCCCTCACCTTCTCCCTGCACTAATCCCCCATGCTCAATCTTTCCCTCCATCTCTAATTCATCCTCTCTTCTTCTCTGTACATATTAACTCTCTTTTATTTGCCTCCCTCTATCCATTTCTCTCTTCCTTCATCTAGCCTCTTCTCTTGCGATTCTTTCCTTCCATATACTCCCCCTCTCTGTCTGTCTCTCTCTCTGACTCAGTGGGTATCTCTAATTCCCGCATGGTTCCATCTCCACACTCTCCCTCACTAAATGTGATTTGTTCTGCAGCTCAAGTCTGCAGTACAATCATCCCGTTTTGTTCAGGACAGGGAGAGAGAGAGAGAGAGAAAGATTGAGAGAGAGGACATGAGGACAAACTCTCTCTCTCTCATACTATGTCCCTCTGAGTTAATAACAGAATCACCCTAAAATTATCTGTACTCACTTTTGTATATTTCTATCTCTCTTTTTCACACATCTACTCTTCCTCTCCCCCGCTTTACACTCTCCTCACTACTCCTCTCTTCTTTACCTCATCTCACATCTCTGTTCACCCCTCCTTCTCACAGCTATCTTTTGACCTTCATGTTCTTTATGACCTTCACCATATTTCCATGACCTCCATGACCACACTTTCTCGCTCTCCCTATCCACCCACCTCACTCTCCTCTCACCCCCCGGGTTTCACAACCTCTCCTCTCCCTCTTGTTCAATCCTTCTCTCTTTACCACTCTGTTTTCCACCAGTGTGTATGCAGTCCTTTTTAACAGCTAAAGCTGGTTAGCCATGGCGTTTATGACGAGCCGTCACAGCTCTGGCAACGACAGCCACACACAACAATGGCAGCTTAAGGAAAATATACAGGGCCATTAAACGTTGATACAATGCTGGAGATTCACGGCGGCCAAGAGGAGAGAGTCTTAACCCTCCCCCTATCAATCCCTCTACCTGGCCCGTCTCCCTCCTCCTGCTCACTGCTCACCCAAAACTGCTTCATTGGCAGGAATTATATAACCCAGCATATTAAAACGCTGCTTGAGCCCAAATAAAATAATGACAGGATGTATTCATGGAATCAGTGGTGCTACCAGTGATCCTAATCATAGATCAAAGACAGGGAAAACACTAGCTCTCCTGCCCACATTGCTTCCTGGCTTTACTGTCTTTCTCTCCACAGTGCTTCCTGGGTTTACTGTCTTTCTCTCCACAGTGCTTCCTGGGTTTACTGTCTTTCTCTCCACAGTGCTTCCTGGGTTTACTGTCTTTCTCTCCACAGTGCTTCCTGGGTTTACTGTCTTTCTCTCCACAGTGCTTCCTGGGTTTACTGTCTTTCTCTCCCTCCCTCTAGCTTGCCTTCCTTTTTTCTCTCTCTCCCCCCAACCTCTCTCTCTCTCTCTCCCCCCAACCTCTCTCTCTCTCTCTCTCTCTATACCTCTCTCTCTACCTCTCTCTACCTCTCTCTCTACCTCTCTCTCTACCTCTCTCTCTACCTCTCTCTCTACCTCTCTCTCTACCTCTCTCTCTACCTCTCTCTCTACCTCTCTCTACCTCTCTCTACCTCCCCTGGTCAAAGTTTATTTTGAGGCTCTCGGAGGCTGTGAACACCTTTATATATATATATATATATATCTCTCGTTCTTTCTCTCTCTTATGCAGTACAGAACCTCATCTCTTCATGCATGCCCTCATCACTTGCCTGTTTTAAGTGTAATCCTCCATCCCGGTTTGTGTTTCCCCAGTCCTATAGCCCCACGGTTGTATCATCATCATCATCATCTCATCATCTCTACAGCACTCTGCTCTCACAACTAAATCATATACATTTTAGAGTTCATTCACACTGCTTTTCTCTCCATCCACCCTATCTTTCTATCCCTACGTGCCTGGTCTTCAATTTTCCCTCACTCTATAGCTTTTCCCCATTTACATTACACTTATTAAGTCTCCCGAGCTTCCCATTTCTCTCATCCATTATCACGTATTGGCCACAATCATCACACTGTGAGAGATGAAAGATGGAGATGGATGATCTAGCTTGATGTAACGAGGTGAGTCAGTGTGCGTACAGATGTAGGATCTTTATTTGAGACAGTTTACTACAGCAGAAAAGTAATCCTGCAGTAACAGGAAATGTGAATAACGTGGATTATTATTATTGTGGATTTTTGTAGGGGTTGATACATTTTTCGTAAGGGAAAATCAAGTCTGAAATGTCAAAGTGGAAATTACAAACTTCAGAAGCCTTTCTAAACCTCAAACACACTAGCTACAAGTTTAAAATGTCCTGCATTCTCCAACAGCATGATCAAATTAAGATCCTACATCTGTATATACGTTAGTGTGTGTTGTTATGTGTATGTTTGAATGTACAGTATGTATATTTTGGGTGAATGCACATTAAACATGCATTGCGCATGCAAGTGTGCACGGGCATGTGTGTGTGTGTGTGCGCATGTGTGCGTGCGTGTGACTTACGTGCAAGGCAGAGCAGGAGCAGGGGCAGGGCACGCAGGGAGAGGGAGAGGGGGGTTGGAAGGAGGAGGAGAGATCTCGGGCCAGGCCTCATTGTGTATTGAGCCTCAGTAGCTGTCTGATCAATGCTTCCTCTGTGACACAGGGCACAGGGCACAGCCACCGTACAGCAGAGCAGAGCACAGCACAGCACAGTAGAGCAGAGCAGAGCTAGGACTGTAGTGACACACAACAAAGCTGGGGCTTTACCAGTAAACAACACACACTTTTCTTCAGAGCTGTAGTCTTTTGACGCAATACCACCGACCTACCATCACCACAGCGTAGAGCTAGAATGTCTTACAACGTTACTACTAACTATCAATGACCGTTAGGCTCACCACACGATTAGCCAGATGACTGCCTGCAAACAGAGCTGCACTGCTGTGTAGGGCTACATAACTAAACAACAAATCAATGGAACAAAGCAATGATACAAACCAATAGGCTAAAACCAGTCAAACGGCAAACCACAAAATGAATCCCAAAACAAACCAATATCATTACTCTACATCAGCCAGACAGACACATCAGAGTAAACCATCTGAAACAAGTCATTATACTGTACTGCACATGAAACTGTTTCTGTTTGATCATATCTCCTGTCTTTTCTCATGCTATTCTGAGGTACCTATATCTCCATCCCCACACATGATACTTTTGATAATCCAAACATGTCATCCGCTAAATTGTCTCCAACTGTTCACTATCACACATCACCAACTGTGATAGTAACTGCTTTTCACATCTCCCTATGTGATATATACACCCTATAGTATCACACATATAGAATCACTCTATTGGCTATCAATCAATCAATCAATCAATCAATCAATCAATCAATCTATCTATCTATCTATCTATCTATCTATCTATCTATCTATCTATCTATCTATCTATCTATCTATCTATCTATCTATCTATCTATCTATCTATCTATCTATCTATCTATCTATCTATCTATCTATCCCACTGTAGGACTATAGTATAACGTGTATGTATGTCATCCCATCCAGTCACTATGTTCAGCCCCTGTGTTGAGTCTTGTGTTCAGTACCCGCTCTGTCAGTGAGCTCAGATCAGCTGCTGCGGTCCGTGTGGAGTTTGTTGTTGGTTCTGATTGGCAGCTCCTAATACAGCAGCGGCGAGGGCCCGGCCCGGAAAGCGTATAGCTTACTGAGGGTGACCGGACTGCAGCAGCACACACCTCGCTGAACACTATCTGATTGAGGAGAACAGCGGTGTCATCCCCAGATTGCTACAAAAGTCCCCTCCCTAGCCAGTCAATGCTACCACTACGGCGCAGCATGCCCTGGCACTGTCAATGGCACTGAAGTAGTTACAGACTAGTCATGGAACCTCCGAGTCCCTAACAACAACCACACCAGAACCTGACGCCAAGGAAATTCTTATGTGCTGTCTGTTGTTGCAGCTCGGAAAGGATAGAGTCCCTCTATTCCATGTTTTCTCTTCTCCTCTCATCCCCCTCTCTCTTGTTATCTTGTCCTCCCTTCTCTCTCAGTCCTCAGTCAGGTCAATATAGTGGGACAGTGCTTTAGTTCCTGTGTGTTCCCTCCTCCTCCTCTTCCTCCTCTCTGTCGTTCAGTATATCCCAGAGTAGTGTCAGCTGTCTATCTGTCCGTCTGTGTCTGGTTTATATAACCCCTGCTCTCCTCCCACAGCCTGCCTGATTCCGCTCTCTATCAGTGTGTGATAGTCCGTGGATGAACATTTAGCCTATAAGTTATTTTGTGAAGGTTTGGGGTGTAGATGTGACAATGACTGTCTTTCAGGTCAGGGAACAGTGGCTGTGTGTGTGACCGCCCAGCAGTCCATTCAGACAGGGTGTATAGTTGGGTCTGTTTAGGATGGCTCTTTAGTGGCCAAGGCCTTCTTCCCCTACAATCCCTCAGACAGAGGCCTCATAGAACTCCTGTATGTCCAATGGCCTGTTTTATGGCCACTGTATTAAGACAGTCCATAATGGCTGTGTGTTTATGCATGTTCTCAGGACAGTGTGTGTTTGGAAGCACTGTATATTTTCATGCATTTGTGAGCATGTGACATCAGTAAGCAAAGGTGAGTTTCCTGTAGTTTCCCAACGTTTCTTAACGAGACATACACATTTTACATTTACATTTTAGTCATTTAGTAGACGCTCTTATCCAGAGTGACTTACAGTTAGTTAGTCCCTCTGGGAATCAAACCCACAACCCTGGCGTTGCAAGCGCCATGCTCTACCATCTGAGCATACACCTGTATGCCACTCTAAGAAATCACAGGGTATGCACGCAGTAGGCTAGTAGTTTTCTAATCCATCTGTCATAACACAAATGTATATTTTGCTCTATCCGCCATTCAGGTGTTAACCTTTTACTGCAGTGGGCTAAGTAAGGGTCAGACTTTCTTGGTAGTCTTAAATAAATCTACTGTGAAACAAAAGTATACACCTCACACACATGGTTATGGGCTTAAAAAAAAAAAAATATATATATATATATATATGTCAGATATAGAGTCTATTACGCCTTATATACATCACAGAAGACTGAATAATAACAAAACCGTTTGACATAGAAAAAACTGTTTTTTATTAAAAAATGTATAACATTCCACCCATGAGGCCACTAGGTAACTTGACTTCAGGGAAGGGCTACATGCCTTGCTTAAGGGCACAACGGCATATGGTACTTTGGATTGCAACCTTTTGGTTGCAAGGTCACTATTTCCTTGGCTACAGCTCCACTCCTCTAACTACTAGGATACTACTTACCACCCCTAGGCTATGTCGAGAATGCACAGTTACTCGTCATTACCAAGTCCAAATCACCCCACTGAAAACGTTACACAGAAACGTTACAGTGTTATGCTGTGTTTTACTAACTAAATGTGAGTCAGCTACTGTATTCACCAGTTCCTCACTGCTCCAGTCCCTGATCAAATTATTAGAATATCATTAGAGAGAAACGTAGGAGGGTCCAGCCTTCCATAAAGATTAGAAACTTGGTCTGGCTTGGTCTTAACCATATGGGTGTGTGGTAAAACATCATGCCAAGATCAAGAGACCTACCCGAGGCCCTCAGAAGAAGGATTATTGATGCCCATGAGTCTGGGAGGTGTTACAAATTCATTTCCAAGCAATTCGAAGTACATCATTCAACTGTCAGACGGCTCATCTACAAATGGAGAAAAGTCATCCCACAAAATTCAGCCCAAGAGCTGACCGAAAGATGCTCTCTAAGAACCCCCAGAGTAACATCAAGGGATCTACAGGCCTCTCTTGCCACAATCAATGTCAAAGTGCATGAGTCAACTGTTAGAAAGAGACTGAACAAACTTGGCCTACATGGGAGGTCACGAAGGAAGAAGCCTCTGCTCTCAAAAAATTATATAAAGACACAAGAATATGAGGCCATCTGTCAAAAAGCTGAAGCTGAACCGAACATGGATCTTGCAACAGGACATTAATCCAAAACACAAAAGCAAAGCTACAACAGAATGGCTAAAAAATAAGAAATGGAGGGTTATGGAATGACAGTTCAAAGCCCAGATCTCAATCCTTTCGAAATGCTATGGGGGGTCTTGAAGCGGCCGTGCCTGCAAGAAAGCCCTGGAACATGACACAGTGAAGCAGTACTGTAAAGAAGAGTGGGCATAAATTCCTCCCAGTCGATGTAAGAGACTGATAGACAGTTACAAGAAACGTCTACATTAAGTTATTTCAGCCAAAGGGTGCAACACAAGCTATTGAAGCTAAGGATGTACATATTTTTTCCGCACTATGGACTTGCATTTCTGTCAATAGTGTTGAAGTGAAGATGACATATTCATCTGTCCAAATACGTTAAAAAAATGACACTTTCCAGGGGGTGTACTTACTTTTTCACATGACTGTACGTGTTTGTTTTGTCGCAGTGTGTGGAAAGCCAATGGTGTCCCCATCCCTCTTCCTTCCTGTCTCCCCCAGTTCTTCGTCCAAATCAAATGTTTTATGGGCTTCATTGGCACCACAATGGAATAAGTGTTGCCAAAGCACTTAAGGGGCTTAAGTCAGTGGTGTGATGAAAATATTAAGCACTCCAACTTCCTTACACGGATCCCCGGCTGCTTAAGCATGCCGGTGAGGTCACCCCCAGCATTTAATACCATAGATATTAAAAGACTAAGTGCTCTGACTACCATAGATACTCTACCTGCACTGAGGCAGTCAGCGCCCGTGGCGGAGTGAGCAGCACGGGGTGTGTGTGTGTGTGTGTGTGTGTGTGTGTCTGTGGGAGGTAGGGGGCTGTGGGATATCTCTGAATCAGCAGTTGAGGCTGGGTCTGGCTGAGTGTCTGATGCACCAGATCCTATCAGTTTATCTGAGATAAAATGTTTCTTTTGTCCTTAAGGCTGCTCTTGGTAAAAAAAAGAGATGATTTGTGTATGTGTGTTTGTGTGTGTGTGTGACACAGTAACTCTGTAGCAGGACAGGGGGTGTAGGGGTTTGTTGCTTGGTGATGGAGAGAGCGTGAGAGAGCGAGAGAGAGCGAGAACAAGTGTCTGTGTGTATGACGTGCGTGTATGAGCATGCATGAGTGTGTGTCTATGCCTAAGCACACACATCACATGACAGTCCCCACATCTCCTTGTTGTTTGTCTCTCTCTATAGTGCTAGCTCTAGCTAACGTTAATGCCGCTCCTGCAGCCATGATTTAATCCAACACGTTCTCTGTGAACTCCCCTAATTAGAAAAGTCACAGCAACACAGTCTATGGAAACTATTAAACCGACAGTTAACAGCCACTGTTCAGCATGTACACCACAACACATCTATCCCAGTCTACATAGCAATTGAAGCAGATCTGATGCAGTCAATGTAGCAGGTTGAACCCGGAGCTCTAACATCTCATCTAGTATGTTGGAATCTGTCCATACAGGGAAACCTGTGGTGAGGATGCCTCATTATCCCTGTTCTACCTACCATCCTGAGGTGAGCTAAGCTTCTCCACCCTCTGTGAGCTGGGCAGACAGGCAGGTGTATGTATAGGGGGTCTGTTGTGTTTGTGTGTGTCAGGGCCAATGCCTATGTTGCCAACTGAGGAGCGTCTTTGTGTTGCTGTGTGCTACACGGTGTGTGATGTAGCTGGTAGGGGGTCGAGGGTGGGTTCACTGTGGTGTGCTAACCAGGAGGTGGGTGATTAGGGGTTTCTTTTCACTGGGTGTTGGTATGCCACCTCTGCAGGGTACACTGGCCAACACCGTGCCCCCCATTCTGCCAATTCAGCGCCAAGCTAACAATGTGATAATTTCTCTGTGGATGATATCATCTTTCCTTTCTCTGACTGCCTCAATGGAGTCCTTTATGACTCTTTATCGACATCTCTCTTTCGCCCTCTCTTTTTCTATTTCTCCATCCTCCTCTTTCTGCTCTCTCTCTCTCTCTCTCTCTCTCTCTCTCTGACCTTTCAGCAAGTCCTTGCACCACAGTCTTCCTCCCTTTCTCTTTCTTCTCTGTTTCTTTCTCTCTCTCTCTGGAGGAAAATCACAGACTCATCAGTTTCCTGGCCCTGTTCCTTACGGGTGAACTCGCAAGGAGAATATTAACGAACCTCCTTGGCCAATTAACACCTAGCTCACATAGCAACCTTTATACCGCCACACACATACACGCTGTGCAGAGAGAGAAAAAGTGAGAGAGAGAAGGAAGAGAGGAGACATTAACACATAGTCAGGCAGAGAGGAAGAAGAAATAGAGGGAGGGAGTGTGAAAGGAGAGGAGAGAGAGGTGTATGCAGTGAGAAGAGAGAGAGAAAGAGAGAGACTAAGTGAGGTAGCGAGGTACTTCTATAGCTGTGACATACCAAGATGGGAAGGTTAACACAGTATGCACACACACACACACACACACACACACACACACACACACACACACACACCATGGACACACACACCATGGACACACACACCATGGACACACACACCATGGACACACACACACCATGGACACACACACCATGGACACACACACCATGGACACACATCATGGACACAGACACTATAGCAAGACTTTGTCAAACATGTCTAGAGCAACACACACACACACACACACAGCCACACACACAGACACACACACAGACACAGACACACACAGCCACACACACAGACACACACACACACGCCACACACACACACACACACAGCCAAAGCCACACACACACACCCAAAGCCACAAACACACACACACTGTGGACACACACATTGGCAGGACAGTGTAATACATAAAACATGTCCAGAGACAGACAGGCAGAGAGACCAGGTTAAGGGATGGCCAGAGGAGAGAGAGGAGTGTGTATGATAATGACAGAGGAGAGAGGAGTGTGTATTATAATGACAGAGGAGATAGAGGAGTGTGTATGATAATGACAGAGGACATAGAGGAGTGTGTATGATAATGACAGAGGGGAGAGAGGAGTGTGTATAATAATAACAGAGGGGAGAGAGGAGTGTGTATAATAATGACAGAGGAGAGAAAGGAGTGTGTATGATAATACCAGAGGAGATAGAGGAGTGTGTATGATAATGACAGAGGAGAGAGAGGAGTGTGTATGATAATGACAGAGGAGAGAGAGGAGTAAGGTATGATAATAACAGAGGAGAGAGAGGAGTGTGTATGATAATACCAGAGTAGATAGAGGAGTGTGTATGATAATGACAGAGGAGAGAGAGGAGTGTGTATGATAATGACACAGGAAATAGAGGAGTGTGTATGATAATACCAGAGTAGATAGAGGAGTGTGTATGATAATGACAGAGGAGAGAGAGGAGTGTGTATGATAATACCAGAGGAGATAGAGGAGTGTGTATGATAATGACAGAGGAGATAGAGGAGTGTGTATGATAATACCAGAGTAGATAGAGGAGTGTGTATGATAATGACAGAGGAGAGAGAGGAGTGTGTATGATAATGACAGAGGAGAGAGAGGAGTGTGTATGATAATACCAGAGGAGATAGAGGAGTGTGTATGATAATGACAGAGAGGAGTGTGTATGATAATGACAGAGGAGAGAGAGGAGTGTGTATGATAATACCAGAGGAGATAGAGGAGTGTGTATGATAATGACAGAGGAGAGAGAGGAGTGTGTATGATAATGACAGAGGAGAGAGAGGAGTGTGTATAATAATGACAGAGGAGAGAGAGGAGTGTGTATGATAATACCAGAGGAGATAGAGGAGTGTGTATGATAATGACAGAGGAGAGAGAGGAGTGTGTATGATAATACCAGAGGAGATAGAGGAGTTTGTATGATAATGACAGAGGAGAGAGAGGAGTGTGTATGATAATACCAGAGGAGAGAGAGGAGTGTGTATGATAATAAAAGAGGAGAGAGAGAGGAGTGTGTATGATAATGACAGAGGAGAGAGAGGAGTGTGTATGATAATACCAGAGGAGAGAGAGGAGTGTGTATGATAATGACAGAGGAGAGAGAGGAGTGTGTATGATAAAAACAGAGGAGAGAGAGAGGAGTGTGTATGATAATGACAGAGGAGAGAGAGGAGTGAGTATGATAATGACAGAGGAGAGAGAGGAGTGTGTATGATAATGACAGAGGAGAGAGGAGTGTGTATGATAATGACAGAGGAGAGAGAGGAGTGTGTATGATAATACCAGAGGAGAGAGAAGAGTGTGTATGATAATACCAGAGGAGAGAGAGGAGTGTGTATGATAATACCAGAGGAGATAGAGGAGTGTGTATGATAATGACAGAGAAGATAGAGGAGTGTGTATGATAATGACAGAGGAGAGAGAGGAGTGTGTATGATAATACCAGAGGAGAGAGAGGAGTGTGTATGATAATGACAGAGGAGATAGAGGAGTGTGTATGATAATACCAGAGGAGAGAGAGGAGTGTGTATGATAATAACAGAGGAGAGAGAGAGGAGTGTGTATGATAATGACAGAGGAGAGAGAGGAGTGAGTATGATAATGACAGAGGAGAGAGAGGAGTGTGTATGATAATGACAGAGGAGTGTGTATGATAATGACAGAGGAGAGAGAGGAGTGTGTATGATAATACCAGAGGAGAGAGAAGAGTGTGTATGATAATACAAGAGGAGAGAGAAGAGTGTGTATGATAATACCAGAGGAGAGAGAGGAGTGTGTATGATAATACCAGAGGAGATAGAGGAGTGTGTATGATAATGACAGAGGAGAGAGAGGAGTGTGTACGATAATACCAGAGAAGATAGAGGAGTGTGTATGATAATGACAGAGGAGAGAGAGGAGTGTGTATGATAATACCAGAGGAGAGAGAGGAGTGTGTATGATAATGACAGAGGAGATAGAGTAGTGTGTATGATAATACCAGAGGAGAGAGGAGTGTGTATGATAATAACAGAGGAGAGAGAGAGGAGTGTGTATGATAATGACAGAGGAGAGAGAGGAGTGTGTATGATAATACCAGAGGAGAGAGAGGAGTGTGTATGATAATGACAGAGGAGAGAGAGGAGTGTGTATGATAATGACAGAGGAGAGAGAGGAGTGTGTATGATAATACCAGAGGAGAGAGAAGAGTGTGTATGATAATACCAGAGGAGAGAGAGGAGTGTGTATAATAATGACAGAGGAGAGAGAAGAGTGTGTGACGAAAGAGAGAGAAAAGTATGGAATATGTTAAGAGGGATGGAGATAGAGGGAAAGTTTCCTAAGGCTGAGAGAGTAGTGAGGCCTGTTTAGGAGAGGAAAGGGTGAGCAGGCTGAAAAGGCAGAGAGAGCTGAAATTAGGAAACTGTGATTGAGATGAAATAATTAGAAAGGCCTACTTGCAGAGTTCATAAAAAAATATGCAAATCCACTTAATTTTTCTCTGATTTGCTCCGCCGCTTTCATATCACACTACCCCTTCCTCTGTCAATCTCACTTTCTCTGTTGCTCTCCCTCATTCTCTCTCTCTTTTCCATTTTGTCTCTCTCTCTCTCTTTTCTCTTTTACATTTTGTCTCTCTCTCTCTTTTCTCTTTTACATTTTCTCCCTCTCTCTCTGTGAGTGAGTGAGTGAGTGAGTGTGTGTGTGTGTGAGTGTCCTTCTAATGATAATCTGTCTCATCTCTCTTCGTTACATCTCTCGCCTCTCCTCATCCCTCGCTTCTCTCTTTTCATGGACATCCAACTCTCTGTGTCCAAATACAGATGCATCATTCCAGGGGAATAGCCCCTTCTCCCACCAAGGTGACCCTACCTCCCACACAACCACTCAAAAATACTGCCACACGTTTAACTACAAAACAACAGTAGGTATCTACAGCTGCCTGCAACAAACAGCCTGATCTATCACCTGCTCTCTTTTCTCTCCCTTGACTTAGCCTCTTCTCCCTCTCCATCTGCCTTAGGCTGTTTTTATCCATCTTCCTTTGGCTGTTTGGATTCATTGATAGTGAGAAAAACACTGCTATATTTACCTATGGGTGGCAGGTAGCCTAGCGGTTAAGAGCGTTGGGCCAGTAACCGAAAGGTCTCAGGGGATATGCAAAAAAAAACACATTTCCAATTCACATGCGTATAATACACACTTATACATGTGTGAAATAGGAGAAATATAAACACCCACGTAAGTAATAAGCCTCTCATCAACGCAGTCACACACTGAGAAAAACACATAAATACACACAGTCAGGCACACAGTACACACAAACCATGTCATTCTGACTCATTGTTGTGGTGTTGAGGATGTGGTGGGATGGTTCCTATAATTTCCTTTTAATCTAAAGTATAAGAGATTCCTCTGAGGGGAGGTAATGATAGTGATTACACACCTCTACCTCTGTTAGCCAATCACACACATCCTCACACACACCCCCAGGCATTGTCATGCACACGTATCTACAAATACACATCTACGTGCACACGTACACACACACTAACACAAGCACTTACAAACACGCAGACACACAAACACAAACTGATAGAGGAATTTAGTTGTTAAGATAATGACTAAAGAGTTCCACCCTGAAACAGTATAACTGTGTGAATTAGAATAAGACAATAATCCAATAATGTGTGTGACTAAAACGCTAGGGCATTGTGTTTTGCAATAAAAGCAGGGTGTAGTCAAGGCGAGAAGAGGAACTCTTGACAAACAACTTGTGATGATAACTGAAACGAATAACAGGAAGGGTGAGGGAACAGTTAGAACCTATTTAGCTTGGAGATTGCCTATCGCTAGACTTGCAGAAAGCATGCTTGCAGAATGTAATGATATTGTGAAGTCGTGATAACCATATATGGATATGAAATTGTACAACAACTCTATTGGGAGGTGTTATATGACAGAAACGTGTGTGTATAAAAGATGTGCCCTGAACTTGAGAGGGCAGAGCTCTCTGAATAAACTACTGATCTATTGCAGACTGGGGCTTTGTCTAATTCTTGTTTAACCAGAGCCTTACAACCTCTGGGAATTATTCAAAGTTTGAGTGATAGTTTAATACAATCATTGAGATAGCAAAATTCTCGTGACACAAACACACACAAATATCCTCCTAACCCTTTTTCCCCAGCCAACTCCCCACACATCCATCGCCTAGCAACCTATCAGCCGACACTCTAACCTCTAGACCCCTGCCTCACGTCCTGAATGGCAGCCAATCAGGTGAGCCACTCCCCTGGGGGATACCACTGTGATCAAAATGTAGAGGTGGGGGACTGGGAGCTTGTGCTGCAGATACGTTCAAACAGTGAAAATGGCAGTACCTCTATCCTTCACTTTCTCTCCCGCTCTGCTTTTCGTTCTCTTTTTCTCCCTCCATTCTTTCTCTTTACTCCTCTTTCCCTCACTCCCTTGCCTTTCCATCATTCCTTCTGCCTCTCTCTCTCCCCCCCCTTCTCTCTCTCCCCCTCTATCTCCCCCCCATCTTTCTCTCTCTCGCTCTCCTCCCCCCTCCCCCCTCTATCTCTCTATCTCTCTCTCCTATCTATCATGTCTATTCCTGTGCCTCAGCTGTCTTCTCAATCATCTAGATTTCCCCCTGGTGTGCTCTGCTTTTTCGCCTCATCACTTTGCTACCCCCTTCCTTCCTTCCTTCCTTCCTTCCTTCCTCCCTTCCCCCTTACCTCCTTCCTTCCTTCCCTCCTTCCTCCCTTCCCCCCTTCTTCCCTTACCTCCTTCCTTCCTCCCTTCCCCCTTACCTCCTTCCTTACTTCCTTCTCTCCTTCCCCCATTCCTTCGCTTTGTTGACTCTCCCTCCATCTCTCACCTGCTCTCCCTTCCCCCCTCCGTCACACTGTCGCTCAGTCTTTCCCTATCTGACTCTCTCATCCTCCTCTCCTCTATCTTTCTCTTCTTCTTATCTCACACTTTCTCTCACAGACACCCCATCTCTCTTCTCTCTCCTTTATCTCTCGCTCCGTGACCATCTCACACCCGCTCTCTCTCCCTCTCTCCCTCCCTCCCTCCCTCTGTCATTAGTATGTTGGCTGTGTCCTATAGTGATTGCGGTGAGCGTTGGACCAGAGTTCAGGGAGAGGACAGGAGGAGGGAGGAGCATAGCAGGTGCTGGGAGGACACTGACAACACTCACACACACACAAAGAGAGACACACAGACATTTTATCACACAGGCAAATAAACAATATAAACTGAGCTTGAGGCATACACACACACCCACTACCACACCCAGACAGACCACACCCTCTGCACTGGCAGTATTACAATAGTATAGTCATAGTAATGGCAGTAATACAATAGTATAGTCATAGTAATGGCAGTAATACAGTAGTATAGTCATAGCAATGGCAGTAATACACTAGTATAGTCATAGTAATGGCAGCAATACAATAGTATAGTCATAGTAATGGCAGTAATACAATAGTATAGTCATAGTAATGGTATGCTGAGTCAGGTTTATCTCTTTATCACTTAATCTGTTTATAATTGCTCTCTGTCACTTACACACACACACAGAAACAGACACACACACACACACACACACACACACACACACACACACACACACACACACACACACACACACACACACACACACACACACAGAGAGAGAGAGAGAGAGAGAGAGAGAGAGAGAGAGAGAGAGAGAAACACACACACAGCACATCTATCAGGAGAGATGATGATGAGCCTGTAGTTTCTGCTTGCTCTGATCTAACACACTGACACACTGAGAGAGTCCTGGGGTGTGTGTGTGTGTGTGTGTGTGTGTGTACATCTGTGAGAGAAAGGTGTGTTTGTGAGAGTCCCTGAGTCCCACAGTGCCTAAGACATCATGCCGTCTCATGCTGCCTCACTATGACACCCCATACGCCAACAGAGACTAGAGATCCCTGCTGTCAGTGTAGGATAGAGGGAGTGAGAAGGAGAGGGAGACAGATAAAATGGTAGAGAGAAGGGAGGAGGGTGAATCAGAGAGAGAAGTTGACGGAGGCAGGGATACACAGAGATTGAAAGATTGAGACAGAGAAAGAGAGAAAGACATCAACAGAGAGGGTAAGAACAAGAGAAAGAGGGGATAACCAGGGTGATTAGAGAAAGAGAAGGAGAGACAGGGGCATGGAAAGATATCACTTATCTGGAGCCCTCTGGGGAAGGAGAGAAATGGAGAGAGTGTGAGATGAGGAAGAGAGGAGGAGTAGACCATTGAGAGCTGTTTGGGCCTTAGTCTTCATTAATTCCCATTGCCTTTAGCTCTGTGAGAAGTGCTTTGGCAACAATGGAATCATCAGGCTCTCAGCGAGATTTCAATGGGACTCTGAGAAAGGAGATGAAGAGAGGAATGGAGAGGCAGACAGAGAGATAGAGAGAGGGTGTGGAGTGCCACAGATTGACGTAAAGGAGGGGAAGGAGAGGATTCATTTTGTTGAGGGCCATCCATTTTGAATGGAGGCCCAGAGGGAGAGGATTATCTGTCAACATTTGGTGTCACAAAGAAGAGTTATTGTCTATTCACAATCCACAGAGACAAAGGGACAGCCAGAGAACATAAGTGTGTGTGTGTGTGCTTCCATGCGTGTATGTGGTGTACATGCAAGTGGTGTGTGTGTGTGTGTGTGTGAGAGCGATTGCGTGTGTAGGTGGGTGGTGGGTGTTTTGTGTTGCTGAGAGGGAGCTTTCTGAATAGGCATCATAAAGACCAACATTTTCTGCTATTTTTTTTTGTTATTGTATTCTATGGTCACTGACACACCGCACTGAGCATCCTGGAATCCACACATTCTTTACATGCCCCAATCTCACAATTAATGCCCACTCTCCCTCCTTTCTCTCCATCCCTCTCTCCTTCTTTCTGTCTGTGTAGATTATTTGCCATTTAAGCCCATGGCACGTCTGTCTTCTGTCGCCTGTCCGCCCATCGCTCTCTCTCGCGCTCCTCTCTTTTTCTCTCCTCTCCCCCTTCTGAACAAACACTAAGGTCATTGTACAGCTTGAAATAACTGCAGACAAAAGATGTTTTTTTTTTTCATGTTTTCTCCCTCTATTGTCTGGCTTCCACTCTTCATTATTGTCTCTCTGCAGTGTTGGAAACAGTGCAGGACAATAGCATCCTAATGAGTAGAGTGCCCCCCCTGACCCCTCAGGCAGGGAGGTGTAATTGCAGTCAACTCTGCTAATGGCTGCTTGGCTAATAATAACATTGGCAGCAGCATTAATATAGCATTCAGCTACGCCCATTAGCACGTAGCCTTCACACACGGTCCTGGGCTTTTAGAAGGCTAAAAGAGGAAGCAACAAAAAGCCTATTACCAGCTAAAGACCACAGCCGATAAGTAGCTAGGTAGACAGAAAGGTATATATTTTGGTGACAATGGGTTGTTCCTTTTAAACAGTGTGCTGGGAACACAAGCCATTTACCATAATAACGGTCATTCCCATAATAACTGTAAAAGAATGGCACCCTATTTCAGTTTCAGTCATATGAGGGTAGGAAAGGTATAGAGGGTTTGTCAAATCCATGCTTTAAAACAGGCCATGTTTTAAAAAGGTATGGTTGCTTTTCGTTTATCCATAAATGCCTGTTCTGGGGTGAGGGCAGAGGTAGTGCTTTTCATCTATACCCAATGTCTGTTATAGGGTGGAGGTGGGGTAATGGTGTTCTGATGTCTGTTATAGGGTGGAGCTGGAGTAATGATGTTCTGATGTCTGTTATAGGGTGGAGGTGGGGTAATGGTGTTCTGATGTCTGTTATAGGGTGGAGGTGGGGTAATGGTGTTCTGATGTCTGTTATAGGGTGGAGGTGGGGTAATGATGTTCTGATGTCTGTTGTAGGGTGGAGCTAGGGTAATGATGCTCTGATGTCTGTTATAGGGTGTGGACTGTGTGATGGTGATGGCTATAGTGTGTGTGAGGCTGAAACCTGATAAAGAGGAGACAGCAGGTGGGTATGAGATGGCTCTAGAGATGGGTATTTTATGATGCCTTCACCTACAGGCATTACACTTGAACCAAGATAAGATTGTGTGCGTCTGATAGTTTTGAAGTGTGTCGAGTGTGTGTGTGACGCCGCGTTTGGAGTGGCTAGAGAACATTTCTCGCTGTGAGCAAATCTGGAGCCGGCCACACTCCTCCTCTCATCCCTCTATTCTCTCGTCTCAAACGGCAATTTGTAAAACAGGGACCGCCGCTAGTCTCCCTCACCCTCTCCCCCCCTCTCCCCCCCTCCCTCCCTCTCTCCCTCCCTCCCGTTATCCCCTACCATCCCTCCTCTACTCACTCTGATCTACACACACACACACACACACACACACACACACACACACACACACACACACACACACACACACACACACACACACACACACACACACACACACACACACCCTTTAAAATCACTTCTTCTAGCCATGGTAGTCAAAATAATGGCCAACTGGGCATTATTATACATATATATACCCTAAGTTCATTTCTTTATCTCAGGAACCACACCTGTGTGGAAGCACCTGCCTACAATATACACTAGATGACCAAAAGCCATTCTAAAATCACAGGCATTTATATGGAGCTGGTCCCCCTTTTTCTGCTATAAAAGCTACCACTAGATGTTGTAACATTTCTGCAGGGACTTCCATTCAGCCACAAGAGCATTAGTGAAGTTGAGCACTGATGTTGGGCAACTAGTCCTGGCTCGCAGTCGGTGTTCCAATTCATCCCAAACGTGTTCGATGGGGATGAGGTCAGGGCTCTGTGCAGGACAGTTAAATTATTGCACACCTCAACAAAACATTTCTGTATGGACCTCACTTTGGGGCAATGTCATGCTGAAACAGGAAAGGGCCATCCCCAAACTATTGCCACAAAGTTAGAAGCACATAATCATCTAGAATGTCATCTAGCCCGAGCCATGAAAAACAACCCCAGACCATTATTCCTCCTCCACCAAACTTTACAGTTGGCAGTATGCATTCGGTAGGTAGCTTTCTCTTGGCATCCTCTAAACTCAGATTCTTATGTCAGACTGCCAGATGGTGAAGCGTGATTCATCACTCCAGAGAACGCATTTCCAGTGCTCCAGAGTCCAATGGCGACGAGCTTTACACCACTCCAACCGACACTAGACATTGCACACAGTGATCTTAGGCATGTGTGCGGCTGCTCGGCCTTGGAAACCCATTTCATGAAGCTCCCGATGAACAGTTATTGTGCTGACGTTGCTTCCAGAGGCAGTTTGGAACTCGGTCGTGAGTGTTGCAACCAAGAACAGACAAATGTTACGCTCTATGCGCTTCAGCACTCGGCGGTCCTGTTCTGTGAGCTTGTGTGGCCTATCACTCCGCTGCTAAGCCGCTGTTGTACCTAGACGTTTCCACTTGACAATAACAGCACTTACAGTTGACCGGGGCAACTCTAGCAGGGCAGAGATTTGATGGACTGACTTGTTGGAAAGGTGGCATCCTATGACGGTGCCGTGTTGAAAGTCAATGAGCTCTTCAGTAAGGCCATTCTACTACCAATGTTTGTCTATGGAGAATGCCCCCCTCTCTTTGTCACCACTCCATGCTCCCCCAAACATCCCCCTCTCTCTTTATCACCACTCCATCCTCCCCAAAACATCCCCCTCTCTCTTTATCACCACTCCATCCTCCCCCAAACATCCCCCTCTCTCTTTATCACCACTCCATCCTCCCCAAAACATCCCCCTCTCTCTTTATCACCACTCCATCCTCCCCCAAACATCCCCCTCTCTCTTTATCACCACTCCATCCTCCCCAAAACATCCCCCTCTCTCTTTATCACCACTCCATGCTCCCCCAAACATCACCACTCCATCCTCCCCAAAACATCCCCCTCCCTCTTTATCACCACTCCATCCTCCCCAAAACATCCCCCTCTCTCTTTATCACCACTCCATGCTCCCCCAAACATCACCACTCCATCCTCCCCCAAACATCCCCCTCTCTTTATCACCACTCATCCGCCACAAAACATCCCCCTCTCTCTTTATCACCACTCCATCAACCCCCAAACATCCCCCTCTCTCTTTATCACCACTCCATCCTCCCCAAAACATCCCCCTCTCCCTTTGTCACCACTCCATGCTCCCCCAAACATCCCCCTCTCTCTTTATCACCACTCCATCCTCCCCAAAACATCCCCCTCTCTCTTTATCACCACTCCATCCTCCCCCAAACATCCCCCTCTCTCTTTATCACCACTCCATCCTCCCCCAAATATTCCTATGTTCCTTCTTGTTTTCCATTTTATTATCATCTCTCTCTTCAGTCTG
This sequence comes from Thymallus thymallus, assembly GCA_023634145.1. Classification (NCBI taxonomy): domain Eukaryota; kingdom Metazoa; phylum Chordata; class Actinopteri; order Salmoniformes; family Salmonidae; genus Thymallus; species Thymallus thymallus. The sequence goes on along the minus strand of CM042415.1, from coordinate 22,906,858 downwards.
TCAATCATAAAACAACCCTCACTAGTCAATACCCTATTATTCTATCATGTTGTTTTGTTGCTACCTCTTTCCCGCACTTTCCCTTCTTCTACTGTCAACCTACACACTCTTTTATCTCTGTCAAAGCCTATGGTCCATTATATCATTCACCATCCCCATTGTCCAATCTCCCGTCCTCCTTCATCCCTTTTCTAATATTCACTCTTTCCATCTCACTCGCTCTCCACCTCTCCCCTCCACTTGTGTTCTTCCGTTTCGCATCACCGGGAGTCGCCATGACAACGTCACCCTGACAACCAGCCCTCCTCCCAAGGTTCCGCTCATTTGCATCTCATTTGCATGTTGTCAGAGCAACTAGCGGCATTTGACTTTGACAACAGAGGGACTGGTGTGACCCTGTCCGGCATGCTTTCTCTTCAGTCTTCCACCCCCTGGCTTCTGGCTGTTCACCCCCCAGCTAGACTCCCAATCCATCCTCCTGTCACCACCTCCCTCGCTCTTTCCCTCTCTCACTCTTTCTCTCGCTCTGTGCCTGTTCATTATATCTAGGTGATATATCAAATTAATTAGATACATTTTAATTAACGTTTAAGTGCGGTATTCCAAATGCCTGTATCGCAAGAATCAAGGTTTTGTTTATTTGTTGTTTTTATGAGCGTTTATGTCCGCTTGTTCTCATGTTGTCTTTTTGGTCTCATCTCCTTTGCTCCTTCTGCTGAGACCGTGCACCTTCCCATTTATACACACACACCTCCCCCATACACCAAGCCCCTCCCCTGCCACTCACAACAACAAAGATGAGAGATCACGTCTTCCTCTCTGACAAGCTCCTTGCATTTGAGATTTGGTCCAACAGAATCGGTCATATGGACACTGAAACACATTGAGACATTATTTTACTGTAATAGAGGCAAAGTTAACCTTTCTAACGATATCCTTTTTATGTCTCAACTCTTCAAATTGGGGGTAGAGCAGAAACAACTAAAGCAGTACTATCAATGAACATACCGCTAGCAGAATTTTAGCCAAAGACTGTTATACTAGCTGTCTAGTCTCTGTTTTATAAATGTGCAATAAGTATAAAACAACATTAAATAAGGAATTGGCAACTCGTTCTCATTCTGAGAAATAAGGTACCTACTAGATTTCAACATCCGAACAAAGTGGACAGGCTAGCATGCTGTTCAACCAGTTGGAGACGGACGGAAGGGTGTGTTCATAACAATCCAACTGTTCTACCTTGTTAGTTAGCAAATAATTCTGAGTTGGATAAACTTGGAATATAAAGATTAGCTGGCAACTCACTAGTATGTGGGATTGTGCTTGAGAGATTGTTCATGAGACCTGTGTTCATTTTCTAAAATGCCTGCTAGAAGAAGTTAGTCATTAGTAGTGCATCTGCATTATGCATAGTTCTGGTTATGTTTGTAACAAAAAGGGCATTTAATAATTAATTATTAATAATAATAATAATAATTCACTATATCACAATTCCAGTGGGTTAGAAGTTTACATACACTAAGTTGACTGTGTCTTTAAACAGTTTGGAAAAGTCCAGAAAATTATGTCATGGCTTTAGAAGCTTCTGATAGGCTAATTGACATCATTTTAGTCAATTGGAGGTGTACCTGTGGATGTATTTCAAGGCCTACCTTCAAACTCAGTGCCTCTTTGCTCGACATCATGGGAAAATAAGAAGAAATCAACCAGGACCTCAGAAAAAAATGTGTAGACCTCCACAAGTCTGATTCATCCTTGAGAGCAATTTCTAAACGCCTGAAGGTACCACGTTCATCTGTACAAACAATAGTAAGCAAGTATAAACACCATGGTACCATGCAGCCGTCATTCCGCTCAGGAAAGAGAAGCGTTCTGTCTCCTAGAGATTAATGTACTTTGGTGCGAAAACTGCAAATCAATCCCAGAACAACAGGAAAGGACCTTGTGAAGATGCTGGAGGAAACAGGTACAAAAGTATCTATATCCACAGTAAAATTAGTCCTATATCGACATAACCTGAAAGGCCGCTATGTAAGGAAGAAGCCACTGCTCCAAAACCGCCATAAAAAAAGCCAGACTATGGTTTGCAACTGCACATGGGGACAAAGATCTTACTTTTTGGAGAAATGTCCTCTGGTCTGATGAAACAAAAATAGAACTGTTTGGCCATAATGACCATCGTTATGTTTGGAGGAAAAAGGGGGAGGCTTGCAAGGCGAAGAACACCATCCCAACCGTGAAGCACGGGGGTGGCAGCATCATGTTGTGGGGGTGCTTTGCTGCAGGAGGGACTGGTGCACTTCACAAAATAGATGGCATCATGAGGAAGGAAAATTATGTGTATATATTGAAGCAACATCTCAAGACATCAGTCTGGAACTTAAAGCTTGGTCACAAATGGGTCTTCCAAATTGACAATGACCCCAAGCATACTTTCAAAGTTGTGTCAAAATGGCTTAAGGACAACAAAGCCAAGGTATTGGAGTGGCCATCACAAAGCCCTGACCTCAATCCTATGGAACATTTGTGGGCAGAACTGAAAAAGCATGTGCAAGCAAGGAGGCCTACAAACCTGACTCAGTTACACCAGTTCTGGCAGGAGGAATGGGCCAAAATTCACCCAACTTATTGTGGGAAGCTTGTGGAAGGCTACCCGAACGTCTGACCCAAGTTAAACAATTTAAAGGCAATGCTCCATTTCCCCAGTATAGCTCCAATTCCCCAGTATAACTCATTTCCCCAGTATAGGTCCATTTCCCTAGTATAGCTCCATTTCCCCAGTATAACTCATTTCCCCAGTATAGCTCATTTCCCCTTTATAGCTCATTTCCCCAGTATAGCTCTATTTATTTCCCATCTTTCGATCTCCTTCCCCCTTACTCCCTGTGACTGTCAACTACCACTATCTCTTTAGACAAAGAGCTGTCCATTCATTTCTCTATAACCCCACAAACACAGCTGCTACTAAACAGCCAGTCTCTCCCTCCTCAGCAGATGATGGAGTTAATGCATTTACATTCCATCTCCATAGTAATATAATAATAATAATGACATTTGTAGAGCGCTTTTCATTTACAGATGTCAATCACAAAGCTCTTGACGTTGAGAGCAACCATTTAGACACAGCAGACTCTGGGAAGATGTCCTCAAGTAGCTGTGAAATGAAACACTTCTCTAGATTTGACGTTTTGGAAAACATTTTTACTGGTTAATGAAACACAAAAGCGATGGATGGGGGTTTTAATTAAGTGAATTCTGCCACAAACACGATTAGCATTCCTCATTTGCTTCACCACTCTGACAAATTACATGCCAGAATAAACAATATCACCAAGGCTTCCCATCTCCACAACCTCCAACAGCAAAACGGAAGATAAACAATGAATTAGAGACCGAAATTATTCCTATATAGAACTGTCTGTTATGTTGTGATATTATCCAGAAGTATTTAAGAGCAATCCACAGCACGGAAGAGAATTGTTCTGTGCTTTATTACCATAGAGGACACATGTGGCATGTCAAATAGGCAAAACTTTGATGTCTTTCCATTTATTACACACAGTATGTGTGTGTGTTGTGTGTGTGTGTGTGTACGAGGGGGGGTCAGTGTTCGCGTCACTAACCACCACTGTCTCCCTCTATGGCTCCCAGTTGACATTCTGAAAAGCTAGAGAGAGTAAGACAGAGCTAGCTTTATGAAAACGGACAAACCCTCGGCACAGACAGGGAGGGAGGCGGGGATAGGGACCAACAGAGAGAGGAAGAGGGGGACAGGGAAAGAGAGGAAGGGGCTGGGCCATTTCATTGATTTAAAATAGAGGGAAAGAAACAGGGGGAGGGAGAAGAGAGGGAGACAGACTGGCTACTGTATAGCATGTTTTTATGATATAATACAATTATACAGACAGAAGACAGAGACTGAGATATAATGATATAAGGTAAAGAATGGAAAATAAATTATTAAAAACTCTTTACAGACATGCCCTTGAATGACCTCATCGGGACACACAAACACAACTAACAATGTAGGGTACAGAAGAGTCCAGCTCCACTTTATAAATGTAGGGTACAGAACAGTCTAGCTCCACTTTATAAATGTAGGGTACAGAACAGTCCAGCTCCACTTTATAAATGTAGGGTACAGAACAGTCCAGCTCCACTTTATAAATGTAGGGTACAGAACAGTCTAGCTCCACTTTATAAATATAGGGTACAGAACAGTCCAGCTCCACTTTATAAATGTAGGGTACAGAACAGTCCAGCTCCACTTTATAAATGTAGGGTACAGAACAGTCCAGCTCCACTTTATAAATGTAGGGTACAGAACAGTCTAGCTCCACTTTATAAATGTAGGGTACAGAAGAGTCCAGCTCCACTTTATAAATGTAGGGTACAGAACAGTCTAGCTCCACTTTATAAATGTAGGGTACAGAACAGTCTAGCTCCACTTTATAAATGTAGGGTACAGAAGAGTCCAGCTCCACTTTATAAATGTAGGGTACAGAAGAGTCCAGCTCCACTTTATAAATGTAGGGTATAGAACAGTCCAGCTCCACTTTATAAATGTAGGGTACAGAAGAGTCCAGCTCCACTTTATAAATGTAGGGTACAGAACAGTCTAGCTCCACTTTATAAATGTAGGGTACAGAACAGTCCAGCTCCACTTTATAAATGTAGGGTACAGAACAGTCTAGCTCCACTTTATAAATGTAGGGTACAGAAGAGTCCAGCTCCACTTTATAAATGTAGGGTACAGAACAGTCTAGCTCCACTTTATAAATATAGGGTACAGAACAGTCCAGCTCCACTTTATAAATGTAGGGTACAGAACAGTCCAGCTCCACTTTATAAATGTAGGGTATAGAACAGTCCAGCTCCACTTTATAAATATAGGGTACAGAACAGTCCAGCTCCACTTTATAAATGTAGGGTACAGAACAGTCCAGCTCCACTTTATAAATATAGGGTACAGAACAGTCCAGCTCCACTTTATAAATGTAGGGTACAGAACAGTCTAGCTCCACTTTATAAATGTAGGGTATAGAACAGCCTAGCTCCACTTCATAAATATAGGATAGACCAATAAGGTATAATGATAGAGAAGAGGTAGAGAACAGGATATGGAAGAGATGAGAGATGGAGATGACGTTTTGTTATACAGATGAAGGGAGGATGGGAAGGTATGAAAGAGAGAGGGAGGGTTCAGGGGTAAAATTCATGGAAAGATTAGGAAAGGATTGAGATTAATACAATGATTGACTGGTCGTGTAAAAGTCCCCCTCAAGGAAGAGTATTTTTTCATCAGCTTCATATTTTTTCTCATTCAATTTCATTCCTCCCTCTGTCCTCCTCATATCTTTCAATCTGTTCATCATTTTGCCAATACCTTCTCACATTGCTTTATTTTCTCCCTCTCCAACCTCTCTCTCTCTCTCCCTCTCCAACCTCTCGCTCTCTCTCTCTCTCTCCCTCTCCAACCTCTCGCTCTCTCCCTCTCCCTCTCTCTCTCTTTCTCTCTTTCTCTCTCCTCTTCTCTTTTACACTTTCTCTCTCTCCTCTTCTCTTTTACACTCTCTCTCTCTCTCTCTCTCTCTCCTCTTCTCTTCTCTTTTACACTCTCTCTCTCTCTTCTCTTTTACTCTCTCTCTCCTCTTCTCTTTTACACTCTCTCTCTCTCTCTCTCTCTCTCTCTCTCTCTCTCTCTCTCTCTCTCTCTCTCCTCTTCTCTTTTCTTTTACACACACTCTCTCTCTCTCATTTCTTTTACACACACTCTCTCTCTCTCTCTCTCTCTCTCTCTCTCTCTCATTTTGCACACACTATCTCTCTCTCTCTCCCCCCCAACCTCTCTCTCTCTCTCTCTCTCTCTCTCCCCCCCAACCTCTCTCTCCAACCTCTCTCTCTCCAACCTCTCTCCCTCTCTCCAACCTCTTTCTCTTTCTCAACTTATTGGTAAACCTACTCAATTCTCTGACCCGTCTGTCTATGTGTCTGCCTAAACACTGAGTCCTCCTCTTCTCCCTGGCAATCCTCCTTTCCCCCAGGACGCAATTACTGTGTTCCCTTGGACTCCAAATAATTACCTTAAAACTTCCATGAATAAATAAGGAATAACGACAGGGAATACTTATATGTATGCTAATCCATGATGCAGACTTTTGAGTACAGACGGACAGAAGCCTGTCAACTCTAGTGTTTCATCTGCTCTCGCTCTTCACACTGTGACACCCACCCACACACAAACAAACAAACATTTAGTGAGGCATTGTTGGTGAGTACAAAAGGACCAAACAGGTCAAACATAACACAGCTGCTAGTGTTAGTCAGTCCTCATGAGTCACTTATAACACTGTAATGATTCTTCTTAGAATGATAAACCCTACTTCCTCCAGCCAGCCAGACTGTGTTTGTGATTACAGCAGAAACTGACCAATATATTACTGCCTGATTTGATTTTAGCAGCATGCAACCCACTCTGCAAGCATAAACCCCCACCACTCCTACACACACACCTACAATCACCGCTCTTACACACACATACAACTTTCCCTCATCTTTCCATAGGGTGCTGCTTCTTGGGGAGAATTATTTCAGATTAGCGCACTTATACCACTTTCAAACTGAATAACAGACACACACACACACACACCCTCAGGAATGGGAGCGTCCCAGTTTTAATGAGAGAACAGCACCGGGGAAAGGAGTGTAGAGGAGTGGAGACAGCTGAATGACACTTACAGGTTGATGTGCGTTGATTAAGGCAAAACTAGAAACCTCAAAGGCTTTGATGAAAATAGTCTGGATAGGGAGTTGATAGTGTACTCACTGACTGTATGATTCATAGCAGTGATGATTAGAGCTGCAGGAACTCTAAAGACTACAGCAGCTACAGGGAGTTGAATAGGCCTTGTCTGTGTGGCATTCAGCTAGGTTGTAATGTAACCTGCTCCAGGCTAACATATACCCTGGCAGAACATCTGGTTTGGTTACAATAACAGTACAGTACTATAGTAGTAATAACAGTTAGGTGGCTACTTATATTTTTTATTTTACACATGTACAGTCGTGGCTAAACGTTTTGAGAATGACACAAGTATTGGTCTCCACAAAGTTTGCTGCCTCAGTGTTGATGATGGCAATTTGCATATAGTCCAGAACGTCATGAAGAGTGATCAGATGAAAGTCCCTCTTTGCCATGAAAATTAACCTAATCCCCAAAAACATTTCCACTGCATTTCAGCCCAGCCACAAAATGACCAGCTGCCATCATGTCAGTGATTGTATCTTTAACACAGGTGAGAGTGTTGACGAGGACAATGCTGGAGATCACTCTGTCATGCTGATTGAGTCAGAATAACAGACTGGAAGCTTTAAAAGGAGGGTAGTGCTTGAAATCATTGTTCTTCCTCTGTCAACCATGGTTACCTGCAAAGAAACACGTGCCGTCATCATTGCTTTGCACAAAAAGGGCTTCACAGGCAAGGATATTGCTGCTGGTAAGATTGCACCTAAATCAACCATTTATCGGATCATCAAGAACTTCAAGGAGAGAGGTTCAATTGTTGTGAAGAAGGCGTCAGGGCGCCCAAGAAAGTCCAGCAAGCGCCAGGACGTCTCCTAAAGTTGATTCAGCTGCGGGATCGGGGCACCACCAGTGCAGAGCTTGCTCAGGAATGGCAGCAGGCAGGTGTGAGGGCATCTGCCAGCACAGTGAGGCAAAGACTTTTGGAGGATGGCCTGGTGTCAAGAAGGGCAGCAAAGAAGCCACTTCTTTCCAGGAAAAACATTAGGGACAGACTGATATTCTGCAAAAGGTACAAGTATTGGACGGCTGAGGACTGGGGTAGAGTCATTTTCTCTGATGAATCCCCTTTCCGATTGTTTGAGCCATCCGGAAAACACCCTCACAAGGTGAGCACTAACATCAGTCCTGTGTCATGCCAACAGTAAAGCATCCTCAGACCATTCATGTGTGGGGTTGCTTCTCAGCCAATGGACTGGGCTCACTCACAATTTTGTATAAGAACACAGCCATGAATAAAGAATGGTACCAACACATCCTCCGAGAGCAACTTCTCCCAACCATCCAAGAACAGTTTGGTGACGACCAATGCCTTTTCCAGCATGATGGAGCACCTTGCCATAAGGCAAAAGTGATAACTAAGTGGCTCAGGGAACAAAAAATTTACATTTTGGGTCCATGGCCAGATAACTCCGCAGACCTTAATCCCATTGAGAACTTGTGGTCGATCCTCAAGAGGCGGGTGGACAAACAAAAACCCACAACTTCTGACAAACTCCAAGCATTGATTTGCAAGAATGGCCTGCCATCAGTCAGGATGTGGCCCAGAAGTTAATTGACAGCATGCCAGGGCGGATGGCAGAGGTCTTGAAAAAGAAGGGTCAACATTGCAAATATTGACTCTTTGCATAAACTGAATGTCATTGTCAATGCCTTTGACACTTACGGAATACTTGTAATTATACTTCAGTGTACCATAGTAACTACTGACATAAAGATCTAAGAACACTGAAGCAGCAAACTTTATGGAGACCAATACGTGTCATTCTCAACAATTTTGGCCACGACTGTACAAGTGTGTATTAATACACGTGTGAATTGCATATCCCAACTCCCCCTGAGACTCGGCCAGGGTCTGCCATTATCAACGTCGACCCTGGAGCAATTGGGGTTAATTAAGTGCCTTGCTCAAGGGCACATCACTAGATTTTTCACCTTGTCAGCTCAAGGATTCGAACTAGTGACCTTTAGCTTACTAGCCCAATGCTCTAACCGCTAGGCTACCTACCGCCCTATATAGTAAACAGTGTGAAATAACTATGAGACCTTGGGGGCAAAAGTCACTTACAGAATGGATCAGGTTTGGTGTTTGTGTGGGCTGTGGTATATGGCCAAGATATTCTGCTCTAAGGTTTAATGTGCTGCCAGTACAGTATTGAAGCAGGGCTTGGATAGAAGACCTAACAGGCTTACAGACTATAGTAGAAGGACTAGTTCAGTCACACAGCACATAAGCTTTATTATTGTGGAGGGTTTGGGTGTCCCTTAGGCTGGGGAGTGGTGGAGCTGGGGGGCTGGAGAATGGGTTTATAGTATAGGGAGAGAGGGATGAGTGTGTGTGTGTGTGTGTGTGTGTGTGTGTGTGTGTGTGTGTGTGTGTGTGTGATGGTTATGCCCTTCTTCCATGTAGGGGTTTATACTGTATATATACTGTTAGACACCACAGACAGAGATCTGCCTATTACTGCCACACACACACACACACTTCTTCCTAACTCACACACACACACACACCTCTCTCCCACACACGCACGCACGCACGCACACGCACACGCACACACACACACACACACACACACTTCTCCCTCGCTCCCACACACACACACAGTCACGCACACTTCTCCCTAACTTACACCCACACATCTCTCTCTCTCTCCCACACACGCACCAAGCGGGTCAAGCTCCTGGAGTTCAAAAGCTCAGTCTATTATCATAACGACCAGTCTAATTACCCCCTCTACTTCCATTAGGCTTTTTCTCATCTTTATTAACATTACCATTACACATAATGACATCATCAGATGACCTTCTACACACACACACACACACACGGCAAAACACACACATAGCTATGTAGTTAGAATCCCCCTCTCCTACTCCAGCACCCACCTCTAGCCCCTCTTCAACCCCTCACTCTTAATCCCCACCCTCATCCATCTCCATGGAGACTGGTGCCTGGCAACAGCTGGAGGAGAGCAGTTGCCGCGGCGACGCAAACGCGCTCTCTCTCCCTCTCTCAAAGAGGTGATGTCATCGTGTCCTGGATGGCGATGGCAGAGAGAGATATATATTATGGGATGTCCTTATGACGCAGGAAAAATTTAATGGAGAGCACTGAATAATTTGTTATAAATTTGTTATAAATTTAACCTTTGGAGTGCTGTCCATTTCATGTTTTATCTTACGAGGATCCAGCCCCTTTGAGGATGCAGCACCCAACCATTTTGTAGTAGGACTTTAGAGTAAGCAGGTTGTTTATCATTTCCTGTCCTCATGGCTGGCTAGGCATTAAGCACTCTCAATCTCCTTATCACTTCCATATATCCCTATCCACACGGGACGCACTCTATCGCTCATCTTCATTTAACAACACAACCCTGTTTGTGTGATACACTCCTCCGCATACCCTCTCCCCTTTTCACAAATGTCCTACACTCTCCATCTTCGTTTCCAACCCTCCATCTCCTTTATCTTTCTGTCACCCTCTTCTCCTCCCCCCTCCCCCGCTCCAATCATCCCTGAGTAATGCTGACTGCCACCAGCATGACCGACCAACAACCCCCGGCACTTAGAACAAACACACACACACACACATATAAAGAGCACACTCAGACACTCTGACGCACAGACTCCACTCACACACAAAGACCATATACAACACAGCACATACTCTACATTACTTGTAGGATGAACACAAACAAACAAACAAACACACACTCACACACACATACTGTCCATGTTAAACATATTCGGAGTACTTGTAGAGTGAACACAATCCAACAAACAGACAGAGACACACAGTGAAGTAATAGAGTACAGCTCATGGGGTAAATACACTGTAAGTATACTGTGTCCCAGCCATGACCCTTTCTCCCACTGGGGTCAAGCACAGACAATGACGGAGATAGCTACAGTGGGCCCATACAGCTCAACGCACTCACTCATACATTACAGACAGACAGACACAGAGCTCAGTTCAGCCCAGCAAAAATACATTGATACAGCCAGCAACCATCTGTGCCTCTCACACTGCTTCAGACTCAAGCTAAATAATATACGCTGATACACACAACACACACACCTGTGCTGTGGTTGGGTAGTGACCCAGGAAGAAAGGAAAAAGGAGAGAGAGGTGAGGAGAAGAGAAAGGACAACATGATGAGAGATGATAGATGCTGTTTGAGAGATGAGAGATGCTGTTTGAGAGATGAGAGATGCTGTTTGAGAGATGTTGTGAGCTTAGTCAGTGAGGTCACGTCTTCCCCGTGTTAGCCCTGTAGTATATTAACATGTTTTGCTCTAAACGGGCTAATTTGAATAGACAATGTTAGCCACCTCCCTCTACCCTACCAGCCCAGCATAGCCCAGCTACTGTTGTGGAAGACAAGAGCCCTAAATGGGCTGTAAATTAACCAATTTGCTCCTGGGTGACTGATGCCCTTGTCTGGGCCATCCACAAACACACACTCTAGCGTGTGAACACTGGTGGAGATCATTTGGAAGCCTCTTTGCTCGACAGGGGTTTTTATGTCATCGTACTAGTCTGTTAAGAGAGAGGCAGGCTCTCTCAATGTCTGTTGAAGTAAATGTCACCATGTGTTCTGTCCCTTCCAGCATAAGTAAAGGGTGTGTGTTTATATGTGAGTGTGTGTGTATATGTGAGTGTGTGTCTATGTGAGTGTGTGTGCATATTTGTGTGTGTGTATATGTGAGTGTGTGTATATTTGTGTGTGTGTGTGTGTATGTGAGTGTGTGTATATGTGAGTGTGCATATGTGTGTGTGTATGTATATGTGAGTGTGTGTACACTGAGAGCCAAAAGTTTGGAATATTACTAATTCAAGGGTTTTTCTTTATTTGCACAATTTTTTACATTGTAGAATAAAAGTGAAGACATCAAAACTGTGACATAACACATATGGAATCATGTAGTAACCAAAAAAGTGTTAAACAAATCAAAATATATTTGATATATTTTAGATTCTTCAAAGTAGCCACCCTTTGCCTTGATGACAGCTTTGCACACTCATGGCTTTCTCTCAAACCTCGCCCCCCTGTGTGTGCAGTGACCTGTACAGAGACTGATTTACGGCTTGCCAGAAGCCTGCAAGGGATTAAATGTGTAGTTTAACTTCTCCTTTTAGTCTTTTCTCATCCTGTCTTTCTCACTCTCTCCAACCTTCACACCTCTCTCATCTTGTCTTTCTCACTCTCTCCAACCTACACACCTCTCTCATCCTGTCTTTCTCACTCTCTCCAACCTACACACCTCTCTCATCCTGTCTTTCTCACTCTCTCCAACCTACACACCTCTCTCATCCTGTCTTTCTCACTCTCTCCAACCTACACACCTCTCTCATCCTGTCTTTCTCACTCTCTCCAACCTACACACCTCTCTCATCCTGTCTTTCTCACTCTCTCCAACCTACACACCTCTCCCATCCTGTCTTTCTCACTCTCTCCAACCTACACACCTCTCTCATCCTGTCTTTCTCACTCTCTCCAACCTACACACCTCTCTCATCCTGTCTTTCTCACTCTCTCCAACCTACACACCTCTCTCATCCTGTCTTTCTCACTCTCTCCAACCTACACACCTCTCCCATCCTGTCTTTCTCACTCTGTCCAACCTACACACCTCTCCCATCCTGTCTTTCTCACTCTCTCCAACCTACACACCTCTCTCATCCTGTCTTTCTCACTCTCTCCAACCTACACACCTCTCTCATCCTGTCTTTCTCACTCTGTCCAACCTACACACCTCTCTCATCCTGTCTTTCTCACTCTCTCCAACCTACACACCTCTCTCATCCTGTCTTTCTCACTCTCTCCAACCTACACACCTCTCTCATCCTGTCTTTCTCACTCTCTCCAACCTACACACCTCTCTCATCCTGTCTTTCTCACTCTCTCCAACCTACACACCTCTCCCATCCTGTCTTTCTCACTCTGTCCAACCTACACACCTCTCTCATCCTGTCTTTCTCACTCTCTCCAACCTACACACCTCTCTCATCCTGTCTTTCTCACTCTCTCCAACCTACACACCTCTCTCATCCTGTCTTTCTCACTCTCTCCAACCTACACACCTCTCTCATCCTGTCTTTCTCACTCTCTCCAACCTACACACCTCTCTCATCCTGTCTTTCTCACTCTCTTCAACCTACACACCTCTCTCATCCTGTCTTTCTCACTCTCTCCAACCTACACACCTCTCTCATCCTGTCTTTCTCACTCTCTCCAACCTACACACCTCTCTCATCCTGTCTTTCTCACTCTCTCCAACCTTCTCTATATGGTCTTCTCCTCCTCTTGTTTTTCTCTCTATTCCACTCCTCTTCTCCTCTCTCTGCTATTCTTTCCATTATCCCTCGCCTCTTCTCCTCTCTCATTCTACCAGTGCTGTGTTCAGAAAGCAAATAGCTAGTACAATCATAGATGTTTTCCCATCCTTGAAGTCATGTGCTACACACATAAAGACACACACACATACATTAACACACACCCACACAGAGAGAGACAGAGAGACAGACAGATAAACACTACACCCAGAGCAGCCTAATGAGTATTAGCTGGTGAGAGTTTGATGGTTTGTTTTGCTGTCTTGGCCCTGTGTGAGAGAAAAACTGTGGGACCTAAGGGCTGAGCTGGTCCATTCATTTAATGTGTCTGAGCACGTCCTACCACACATGCAGACACACAAACATGCTTTAATTTCATCCAATACACACATCAGGCCTTAGGAACCCAGTGATAAATAAACAGGTTTTTGTGTGTGTCTCTGAATCACTCATTAGTGTGTTTATGAGTGGGAGTGGGAGAGTACACCAGAGACAGCCTGTGTGTGGGTTCGGTGTTGTAGGCTCTATTTCTCAATCATCTGTGTGTCCTGTTAGTCTGCATGTAATATTCTTGTCTGTATGCACATTTTTCTCTCTGCATGAGTAGTTACTGTGTTTGTGTGTCATTATGTGTGTGTCAGTGGGTGTGTGTGCATGCGACACACTTTCTACCCCCATAGACATGACACCCCCACACTGACCACCCCCATTTAGGACACTCTCTCTCTCTCTCTCTCTCTCTCTCTCTCTCTCTTCTCTCTCTCTCTCTCTCCTCTCTCTCTCTCTCTCTCTCTCTCTCTCTCTCTCTCTCTCTCTTCTCTCTCTCCTCTCTCTCTCTCTCTCCTCTCTCTCTCTCTCTCTCTCTCTCTCTCTCTCTCTCTCTCTCTCTCTCTCTCTCTCTCTCTCTCTCTCTCTCTCTCTCTCTCTCTCTCTCTCTCTCTCTCTCTCTCTCTCTCTCTCTCTCTCTCTCTCTCTCTCTCTCTCTCTCTCTCTCTCTCCTTCCAACAAAGAACTGAGGATGACCCCACTCAGCACCCCTCCGTCTTACACTTTCTCTCTCCTTCCCTCCCTCCTTATCTACACCTCCCTCTGTTCCACTGCTCTCCCCATCTCTTGTATTTTCACTCTTCTGATCTCTCTTATCCACTCTCCCATTGTTTAGATGTCTTTATATGACTCTTTACAGGATAGTGGATGAAAGAGAGAGGACGAGGGAGAGTGAAGGGGATAGGGAGAGAGGGAGGGAGGGAAGGAGGGAAAAGAACACCAAGGTTTGCCTGACTATCATATAAAGGTGCACACACACACACACACAAGGAGCTTGTGGGCCTGAGAGGATGATTTAAAGATGAATGGAAGCCTGCTGCACTCTGGTCAATGACACCACTGAGAGTACACCTACACACAGCAACAGGAGACATGGATGCAGAGATGGACGGAGAGATGGACGGAGAGATGGAAGAAAGACGGGAGAGTGTGGGGAGTGGGGACAGATGGTGATAGAAAGATTGGAAAACAGGGAAAGAGAGAAGGAAGGAAAGAGAGAGGGATGAAGTCAAATATGGAGTGAGATATGGAGACCGAGATAGAAGGATAGAGTGGGACAGAGAGGTGTGAGTCAGTGGTTTGTTTGGCGGTTCCTTGGTCCTAAATGTCATGTCTCTGGCAGTGGGCAGTGTGTCTCTGTCTAACCCACACACACAAACTGACACACACACATACATGTATGGATAAACCACTTTAAAGACTACCAGAACCCACTGGATTCTCCAATTACATTGAATGAACTACAGAAAAAAATACAAACTCTTCAACACAAAAAGGCCTGTGGTGTTGATGGTATCCTAAATGAAATGATAAAATATACAGACCACAAATACCAATTGGCTATACTTAAACTCTTTAACATCTTCCTCAGCTCTAGTATCTTCCCCAATGTTTGGAACGAAGGTCTGATCACCCCAACCCACAAAAGTGGAGACAAATTCGACCTCAATAACTGTCTTGAGCAAAGTCATATTGGATATTTACCAAATTACCGTACAACAGACCACATATTCACCCTGCACGCTCTAATTGACAAACAAACAAAACAAAATTAAAGTCTAAAAAAGTATTTGATGGAAAGCTGTGTTGGGGGGAAAACATACAACATTATAAAATCCATGTACACAAACAACAAGC